>CM050322.1:51513112-51551056 GCA_027475135.1 Bactrocera correcta
AGGTTTTGTATGGGGATCCGAATTTCATCATTGTTTTGAAACGAATGTAAATATGGTATATAGCTACTAACATTGCATATCCTTTTTTATTATACTATTATCAAAAATGGGTTTGTACAAAAAGTTTACTATGTCACTCATTTTTTTATTAAATCCTAGACTTACTAGGAACTCCTTATTCGATAGGGTTAAATCAATTTTATGGTGAACAAGAGAATTTACCTCATTGGAGCGTAGATTTTTCGTTTTTGAAAGCAATATCTTTGAGGATGATTGAAAACTATTTACTTAATCTGTATGTAGTGGCTTTTTATTAAAAATTATAATTTTTTTTTTCTTTATGCAGGTTTTAAATATAGTCTTCTTGATATATCTTCTCCACGGAAATTAATAAGTTTTCCCGTTTGATCAACAATTTTAGGAACAAGAACGCTTATTTGACGTGTATTAATTGGTAAATATGTTACATTAATAGGTATTTCTGAGGTTTTATATCCTGGGATAATATGCGCAGTTGCTTCTTTTATGTATATATGAACCATTGACTATATTACGTTCAACAGATATTGTGTTTACTCTTGTTATATCCACTGAATTATCAGAGTAATGAACAATTTTTGGCTTCAATACTCTTTTACTGAAACCTAGTTATGGGCCAATTGAGCATTCTTTATCAAAATTCACTTCTTCATTACTACTCATGATTTCAGCTCGAAATGTATTCAGATAAGCCTTTATATCAATAAACCCTGTATTAGTTTGTAGTGTATTGTTGGTTTTTGTCTCAACTATATCAAATTGTTTTTTTTTGTCCACATTTGGAATTGTATTAACCGAGTCGAAACTAATTAACCCGGAAACATAATCTTGTGTCAATACTATGGGAGGAAAATAATTTGCAACCAATAAAGATAAATTACTATTTACTGTTATTGTAATCGACATGATGATGATAGGTTATCATTAAAAACTCAATTGAAATATTTTTTATACTCTCGCAACAAAGTTGCTAAAGAGAGTATTATAGTTTTGTTCACATAATGGTTGTTTGTAAGTCCTAAAACTAAAAGAGTCAGATATAGGGTTATATATACCAAAGTGATCAGGGTGCCGAGTAGAGTTGAAATCCGGATGTCTGTCTGTCTGTCCGCCCGTCTGTCCGTCCGTTCGTCCGTCCGTGCAAGCTGTAACTTTGAGATATCATGATGAAACTTGGTACACGTATTTCTTGGCTCTATAAGAAGATTAAGTTCGAAGATGGGCAAAATCAGCTCACTGCCACGCTCACAAAATGGCGAAAACCGAAAACCTATAAAGTGTCATAACTAAGCCATAAATAAAGATATAAAAGTGAAATTTGGCACAAACGATCGCATTAAGGAGGGGCATATTTGGACGTAATTTTTTTGGAAAAGTGGGCGTGACCCGCTCCGTACTAAGTTTTTTGCACATATCTCGGAAACTACTATAGCTATCTACAGAGTCGTTTCCTTCAGACATTTCCATATACAGTTCAAAAATGGAAGAAATCGGATAATAACCACGCCCACCTCCTATACAAAGGTTGTGTTGAAAATCAGTAAAAGTGCGTTAAGCGACTAACAAAAAACGTCAGAAACACTAAATTTTACGGAAAAAATGGCAGAAGGAAGCTGCAACCAGGCTTTTTTTAAAAATTGAAAATGGGCGTGGCGTCGCCCACTTATGGACCAAAAACCATATCTCAGGAACTACTAATCTAATTAATTTTACAGCAAAAAAAAAAAATGTAAATGACGGGTAATGAAATCTCGATTATCACTTTATCATGCGAGAGTATAAAATGTTCGGTGACATCCGAACTTAGCCCTTCCTTACTTGTTTAAAATACTGTTGTATTTATAATAGATATTTACTTATTTATTTGTTTTTTAATTTAAGTCGTTAACATCCACCCAGGAATTGTGGTCAGAAGAGAATCTTAACCATTTAACATAAACTCTGTTGTTTCGACAAAACTTCAAAACTTTTTCAACTAAATATACAAAAGGATGTTTAGTTTTCATTAGTTCATATTCGTAAAATTTACCCTTGATAGCATTTCCTTGATAATCTTCAAGTATATACGTGGTAGAGTTAGTGTTTTTAAATGATTTGATTTTAAAATCTTCAGTTATCCAATTTGGTGTATATATTTTTCAAATACATGATAATATATTTACTTATTCAAACCTCATCATTTATTTTAAACACCTTCAAATTGTTGTATGCAGTGTCCAATAAATGTTGTTCATTTGAGGAAATTACCTCATTTGGAGTCATTCTGATAGTCCTATGAATAGTATTATTGTAATCATTGACTAAATTTTTATAGATATCAATAAATTTATAGGTTCCTCGAAAACTAAACTCTTTCCACATCAATCCTTTTAATGTTCTATTGAATCGCTCTATTATAGATACTTTTAATGAAGAAAATGTTGAATAATAATTGATATTTTTTCTTTGTAGTAATCTCTTAAAATTAGTATTATAAAATTCCTTTCCAGCATCTGTTTGCCGGGTTTTCGGTATTCGGTTACTTAAGTTTAAAATTTTAACCATTGCATTTGTAACATTTTCTTTAGTTTTATCTTTAACTGCTTCGGTCCATGCTTATTTGGAAAATGTATTGATTACAGTTAAAAGATATTTGTGTTGATTATTACTACTCGAATACTGAATCATTACCACCAAGTCAGCTTGTCATAAATCATCGATTCCTTTCATAATAACATGCCGTTTAAAATTTTTTCTGGCTTGTTTATGTAATTCTTTTACAATAGCTCTTTTGTTATTCATTTTGTAATCCTTTTATAGTAGGGAACTTTATTTTTAACACTTCAAAATCTTTTTTAGTAGGATGTTGTTTTAATACAACGAAACTCATCAAATAATCCTCCATAGTTGATAAATAGTTGTTTATATTATGTAAATTTTCTTCACATGTACTATTTATTCGTTGGTCTATTACACTCTCAATTATGGCTACATCATTTTTAATACTATTAACCAAGATGATATGAATTTTTCTAATTTGATGTTTTAATTTGGTTTTCATCTTATTCAGCATCTCTAAAAAGTATACTTTCGAAATGACATCATCGTCTCCTATGGGAGCAACGAGGTTAATTATTCTTTTCTTCTTTAAATTCAGATAATATTTCGATCTAACATTGATTTCCCTCTTGACCTACTAAAGTCTAAAGAGAAATGTTGTTTTGATGGTTATTGTGACCGACACTTGTTGAAGATATAAGCAATCTCAATCTATCCACCAACTAATTAGGGTTATCCCAATATTGATAAATATTTTTACGACAGTCGATTGACTTCAATAAACATCTACCCCTTATGAAAGAGTGTGGAATCTAATTGAACAATTTTGTGATAATGTATAGATATTTAAATAATTGTGTTCCCTTAATTTCACTATCTGCTTATAATTACGCCCGTGAGCACTTGTACCTAATAAAATCTCTCGATAAGTCATCAAATTACGCTTCTTATAATGTTGTATTTTTTATGAAATATCAACTCAAACAGACCTTGTGTCATTTTCCATTTATCCTTACCGATCTGTATGACATCTTTGGGAATAAGTTTTATTGTTTTGACTCCAAATCGCCATCGACCATTTGAATCTCTATTCGACCCATACAATGTATCAAACGTTTTTAATCTTTTAAGTAATCTTATAATTTGTAATAATGAATTGGATTGATTTGGCTTAACGCGTTTATAATCTTGATCTAAATGATTTTTACTCTTACGTTTCACATGCTTGTGTCTATCCCACAGATCAGGATCTTCTTCAATTCTTTTTAAAATATCTTGATCAGTTAGAGGAATATTATTATTATCATTATATAATTCATTTCGATTTTGGGTTTCTTAAGCCTTGTTTAACAATTGTTCATCGTTTGGTTTCCTAGGAATATATAGTTCTGTTCGGTAAGGATTATTCATATAATTTATTTTTTGTCTAAGACCAACAACATTATCTAAGTTTTGGTTTTTATCAAAGTTTTGTTTGTTAATGATATCAATAGATTTTTGCTTTTTAGTTTTCATTACATTCCTTTGTACAGCTCTCTTTAGTAATTCATTATCATGAGGTTTAAGGTGAATATACGATGTTGGCCTTTCACAATCATTCATAAAATTTATTTTTCGTCTAACACTATTAAAATTATCTGGCTAGATGTGTTAACGCTCCCCCCTCAACACACGTCCTTGGACGATAATCACACACCAACTCCATCCACATATGAAGACACCACTCACGAATACATACATGAAGACAACACACAAGACAACATCATACAGTTACGCAGTTGTACAGCGTATTCACCACTAAAACGGCACTTTTTTCGATTCCCGTTCATAGCGACATTTTCTCCGGCGGTCCGCAAGAGTGAAGCTAGTGCTGACAACAAGAGTTTTTTACTAATGAAATAAATCAAGATATTTTTACTAAATACATACGTTCAAAGTGGTTTCTTACAACTGAAATAAATCAAAGTGGGTTTTACTAAAAATAACTCAAAGTGGTTATTACTAAACAAATTCAAGTGGGCTACTGAATAAAGTCAAAGTGTCTAGCTTAAACCATTGGAGAGCTCATTAAAATAAATTTAAAAGTATTTTATTGAAACAATCAAAAGTGCAGTGGATGGTAAAGTATCCCGGGTGAGACACGCAACCTCAGCAAGTGTCGTGGAAGCAGAAAAAGTAAGTAAACATATGTATAGTTCTTCGAGCCATAGTGACAGGCACTTCTTCGATTATAGCCGAGTCAACAACAGCGCGCCACTCGTTTCTTCTCTTCGCTACGTGGCGCCAGTTGGATATTCCAAGCGAAGCCAGGTCCTTCTCCACGTGGTCCTTTCAACGGAGTGGAATTCTTCTTCTTCCTCTGCTTCCCGCGGTGGGTACTGCGTCGAATACTTTCAGAGCTGGAGTGTTTTCATCCATCCGGACGACATGACCTAGCCAGCGTAGCCGCTGTCTTTTAATTCGCTGAAATATGTCAATGTCGTCGTATATCTCGTACAGCTCATCGTTCCATCGAATGCGATATTCGCCGTGGCCAATGCGCAAAGGACCATAAATCTTTCGCAGAACCTTTCTCTCGAAAACTCTTAAGGTCGACTCATCGGTTGTTGTCATCATCCAAGCCTCTGCACCGTATAGCAGGAAGGGAATTATGAGAGACTTATAGAGTTTGGTTTTTGTTTGTCGAGAGAGGACTTTACTTTTCAATTGTCTACTCAGTCCGAAGTAGCACCTGTTGGCAAGAGTAATCCTGCGTTGGATTTCCAGGCTGACATTTTTGGTGGTGTTTACGCTGGTTCCAAGATAAACGAAATTATCTACAACTTCAAAGTTATGACTGTCAACAGTGACGTGGGAGCCAAGTCGCGAGTGCGACGAATGTTTGTTTGATGACAGGAGATATTTCGTCCTGCCCTCGTTCACTGCCAGGCCCATTTGCGTTGCTTCCTGTTAAGTCTGGAGAAAGCAGAACTAACGGCGCGGGTGTTGAGGCCGATGATATCAATATCATGACTCCATAGTGTTACAGGCACTATGGATTTAAAAAAAAAAGAAAATTGTGCCGTCAAATAACCACAAGCAAAAAAAAAATATATATTAATATATACTTACATATATGTGGTACCTAAAACAGTGCTGAGAAGTGGTGAAATAAAAATATACCTATGTGCACACATACAAAATAAAAAAAAAAAGGCAGTGCTTAATATAAACGCAAACAAAAAAAGGTGAAATTCAACAAAACAGGGATAATACAAATATAAAATAAAAAAGATAATGCTGTAAAACAGTAGCAACTATAAAAAATAGAACAAGCGCGAAATAAATACAAAGCTAAATAATATATAGCGGGCGCGAAACACAACAAAAGATACATATCGTCACCTGAAATGCAAAATAACGTATCATCAAAAAATTCGAATTGGGTGTATTGATTACGCTCCATTACTTCAAATTACATACATAATATTAGATATATTCAACATTTTCAGATTCTGCGCTCAGAGATAAACCAGTTTTAACCATTATTAAATTTTGTTTTTCACTCATGTTCCATTTTATTTCGTATTTCATTCATGCCACTGTAAATTTCCGAAAATGTTGTTATGTTATTTTACATTTTAGTTGACGATATGTAATTGAAAAGAGCGGGCGCGAACTAACCAAAAAACCAAATAACAACAACCACACCAAATCAGAACCACCACAGCAAGGATTAGGAAGAAGAGCCGAAGCAAAAGTTGCGAACTAGCACTAGCAGCATTGTCCCAAAAAACCCCCTGGAGGAAAATAAATAAATCGGTTCCTTTCAATATTTCTTTTCCTATTTAAACATATGCATGTATATTTAATAAATTCATTTTTGCGGTTTTTATAAAAGATCCATTAAGAAAAAATCTGTTGCCGAACTGTTTTATACGGTTTATTTCCCGGTAAAAACCGAAATACCGCTAGAAACTAAACAGTTTGGTTACGTATATAATTAGTTAAGGATTACCAATAAATGCTTAACGTTTTGTTGAAAAACATAAAAACTAAATATCCACAAAATCAAAAAAAAAAAAATCTTAAGCATTTACTTGCGCTCTAATTTCCAACAATACCCTATTGTACTTAATCACGTATGTATAAGCAGGACTGCATAAAATAAGCATAAGGCAAAATATAAGCGGACAAAGTAAAGAAAATATTAAAGCAAATATATAAATACATATATACGTTCATATGTGTAAATCAAAAAAAAAAATTAATAAATTATACATGCATATATCCCACATAGGTACATATATACTCGTATTAGTCATATCTACAACATATACTATGCATAGTATTTAGTATATATTGTAAAAGAGTATAGTTTGCTCCTTAATATATAACACAATTTATACGAATAACTCATATCCACAAACAATTGAAATTGTGGAAATTATTTTTCTAATTTCCTTTTCACGGTTTCTCCTTACTGATAAAAAATGTACCCCATTTAAATCGGGTGCAATTTAAATAAAATAAACAAATTTTCTCAATTAAAGCATAAAAAAAGTTATACTGGCGGAAAATTTATTAAATATTTGTACAGTCGTATAAAGTCACATATGTAAATACGCATTGTGCTTCAAAGTCCACATTGGCATATATCCTGCAGTACCCCTTGGATTTTGGCAAACAAAACCAAGCAGGATTGCGTTTACAATACATTCAAAGTCCATATTGGCATATATCCGACAATACCCCTTGGGTTTTGATCAACAAAACAAGCAGGATTGTGTAAAAAAAATCAAAGCGTAATACATATGTACATACATGCATAAGTACAAAGTGCAGTGATCTCTACAACGAGCTCTCATTTGCACATAATAAACAAAACATAAAAAAGAAACACTTATAGGTATACCCTATAAGACTTACGGACATATACTATACACAAAATTTTTGCGGTCAATGAAAAATAATTTGGAACAATTAAAGCGAAATTAAATTAAATACTCGGAAAAACAACTCTTATATAACTCAAAAGAGTTTTGGGTATACATAAGCATACAGCAATTAAAAGCGTTTTTGTTTATTTATTTAATTCAAAGCTCTTATTTACATAAAGAGTTCTTGTCCAACCATACATACATATACGAAATCAACCTTGGAATACAACAAGTAATTTCAGTATATTAAAAAAAATGATACAGGTTTACCGATTTTCTTTGCAGCTCTACTTACAAAAGAGTCTTCTTGCGACATATTATGAATATGTATATTATACAAACCCATATATACTTACTTCTATTATTCAGATTTAACTGAAACATTATGATTTTTCATTTCATCATTTAAATGAGCTCAGACTCAAAAGAACTTAAGCCAACTCCCAAAAATTATTTCTGACGAAAAAAGTCCATGTACACCTGCAGAAGCTATACGCTCGAAGCAAAGTGCTACGAAACAGAAAAGAATAAAGACATATCATACTCTAAATTCATTTCTGGGAGCGACTGTTTTATGAAATATTGCAATCGACTTGCTTCGATACAATTCTGAATCGGCGCTAGAAATACAAAGCCAAACAATTGAAAATTTTTGGAGACGTCTCCAGGCAGCATACTCAGCATGCTTACTCCAAATTTGAAAACTGCTTAGACCAGTATGAAGACATAAAAATATCATCGCTGATCAGTTAAAAATAATTAAAGCCTGACCTCAAGACATTAGCAACAAGAATTCAAATAGAAACTTCTTCAAAAATCAAACATTCATATCTGAACAGTACAAACAAACGTCATGCGAACTATACACAGGGGGACATAAACTTAAATATTGCGAGAAATTTAAGAAATTAAATATAATTGACCGAAACAATTTTGTAAACTCAAAAAGACTTTGCACAAACTGCTTATCACTTGCACACATGCTTAAAGACTGTGAAAGCAAATTTATTTGCGTTTATTGCCATAAACGAAATCATTGCTACACATTACCAATTTTTCCAGCTCACCCCCAAACAGCGCAAACATAAAAAGAGCAACAGGTTTAGTTGCAACAACAAATTCAGAAAACAGCCAAGAAGCACCATGCTGCTCAAAGGCGTTAAAAACCCAAACGCTACATAGCGAAAACCACAGTAGAGTAGTACTACCTACAGCAATCGTCTCCATCGAACAGCGAGGAGAACTGTTTAAACTCAGGGCCTTAATAGACCAAGCATCACAACGATCATTTATTGCGTCTAGGGCACAAAATAGGCTACAACTGCCTACAAAATTAGGCAATTTTGAAATTACGGGAATAGGTAGAAGAGTAGTTCAAAACTCCAATAAAATCTGCCCCATTACCCTAATTTCCCCCCAAGCGGATAAGCGCATTTAAGCAGAAGATTTTGTCTTACCGCAATTAACAAACATGCTTCCAAGGTACCATATAAATAGCAGACCCCAACTGCAACAATCCCGCTCAAATAGATCTTCTATTAGGCAGCGATCTCATACCACAGATAATACTCGAAGGTATTGAGAAAATTACAAAAATACTTCTGGCGCAAAATACCACTTTCGGATGGGTCCTAAGTGGACCAGTTGCGGAACCAGTTGCCACGGTGACAACTTAGATTGAGGAAATCTCTAACGGATACCTCAATTCGCAATTAAGAAAATTTTGGGAGTTTGAAGAACTCCCCTCCGTATCAATCACAACTCCTGAAGATCGGTATTGTGAGGATTTTTATAAAACCACAACTACTCGATCAAAAGATGTCCGGTATGTCCTACGACTACCACGAAAGCCCGAAAGCCAGAATTTCCCCGCACACTCGCCTTAGGTCATTCCCGCACCTCTGCTATCCAATAGTTTTTAAGTATAGAAAAAACCTTACTTAAAAAAGGCGAGCTGAAAGCAGAGTATGATAGGGTCGTAAAAGAATACCTCCATTTAGACCATATGGAGGAAGTTAGCGCTGGTGAAAAAATCATACAAAGTAAATACTACTCGTTTTATTTGCCCCATCATGCAGTTGTAAAACCGGACAAAAAAACCACAAAGGTAAGAGTTGTCTTCAATGCGTCAAAATTCACTAGTTCGGGAAATTCCCTAAATGACATTTTATTTACGCGGCCCACCCTTCAGCCAGACCTAATACTGCTTATCTTAAGTTGGCGTTGGACGTCGAGAAAATTTATAGACCAATATTCGTACATAAAAACGATCAAGATTTTCAACGACATATTTTAAGAAAATCACCCACTAGTCCACTACGCGACTTTAAGTTAAAAACAGTTACCTTTAGCGTCAACTGTGCTCCATACTTAGCCATTCGAACACTGCACGAATTGGCAGAAAACACCAAGTCTGAATTTCCTCTGGTAACCCAGGTGTTAAAAACGCAAACGTATGCTGGCGACATTTTGTCTGGAAGTCACAGTCTTCCACAAGCATACGAATCCTTATCACAGGTTATAAAAGCCCTCAAAACCGCAGGGTTTTCACTGAAAAAATTACTGCTAATCCGAATTACTGCTAATACCGAAAGAAAACTTGTTGGATACTAATTTCCTTAAATTCGAAAAGGCAAGTACAACAAAGACTCTGGGGATTCAATGGAATGCGATATCTGACCAGAATTCATACACTACCGAGTCAATATCTGCAGTATCCGCCATTACAAAACGCCAAATTCTATCCTCTGTGGCAAAACTTTTCGACCCCGCAGGATGGCTTTCGCCAATTATGACACAAGCTACAAAAATTATGGCTAGATGGGACCGATTGGGACGAACAAGTAAAACCACTTCGTTTAGAAAAGTGGACACAGTTCGCGAGCAATCTAAATGATATCTCACTGATACAAATCCTACTCCCCCGAACACAAAGTTGAATTACACGGCTTCTGAGAAGGCATACTGTGCCACTATAAAGGTAGGCCATTTAACCGTAGGACTTTAATTTGAGCAAAATTAAAAGGGTCGCACAATCAGCCCCGGGTTTTTGGAATTTTAAAAGGAAACATTTTACAAATTTTTTTTATGAATTATTGCGTTTCCTGATTGAAAGGGTTTTTCAATTTATTTTTCTTTAAATTCCTGGGGAAAAACCCGGGTTATAATCGATGTCATTTTAATATCTCCTCAATACTAATACTAAAAATAGGAGGGGTTGAAATTTTTTTTCCACCAGAACGTTTTTTTGGTATCTTTTGTCCCGGAAAAAGCATTGAAAAAGGGAAATTAAACCTTTTTGATGCAACCGGAGAACACGAAATTTTGCGTTTAAAAACTTAATTGTGTTTCCCAAACTGGAGCACTGTTACACTTGGACAGTGATTTCGAACGGGAAAAGTTGGTTAACAAAAAATAAGGAAAAATTAAATTTTTTAATTTTTAAAAATGAAAATAAAACAGCGCGTAAAAGTAAAAAGGAAAGTGTAAAAAAAATTTTTTGGGTTTAAAATGGTATAAATTTTCTTCAAAAAGAACCCCTTCTTTAAAGAGGTTTTGACATTTACAGAAATTTGTCAGCTTTGTTTAAAAGTTAAAAAGCGGTTGCATATTGGGTCAACTTTAAATGTGCCTACCCTGTATTTCGGAAATTAAGCCCGCTAGGGCTTTCAATTAAACTGAGCATAACATTAAATGGTCTCACAATCAGCCCTCGTATGGAATTTGGTAAAAGGGAACTATGTCTACTAACATTTTTAACATTTATGTAATTTTCAGCGTTATTAACCTTGAGTTGAAGGCGTTGTTTAACAACTTTCATTTTGTTTACTTGACCTGGAGCAATATAAACCGTTGCTTTTATAATAATGACCTCATTTAAATATAACTCACTCAATGGGACTAATACATAAAAAGAATAGGGAGGGTCTTGTAAATAGTTTGATTAATTCCTTACCTATTGAACTTCATTTATCCGGATATCAATTTTGTGGACCTGGAACAAAACTCCGACAGCGGTTAGAAAGAGGAGATAAAGGTATAAATCCTTTAGATGCAACCTGCAGAGAACACGAGAGATATAAATATCAGACGTCAAGCTGATAAAGTTTTACCTGAAAAAACGTGGAAACGTGTTACATCTAAGGACAGTGATTTCAAAGAACGAGCAAACGCTTGGCTCGTAACAATACAATGAAGGCAAAACTCTAATTTGGAATGGGTATTAAAAATAAGAAAATAAATACATCTGCATGTAAAAACGTAAAAAGACGAAACCCCGTAAAGTACCAACAAACAAAATATTTTTTAGGTTAAAAATGGTATGAACATGCTTAACAAAAAGAAGCCGCAATAATTTAATGAGGCTTATAATATTTCACAGAATGCTATAAAGTCTAGCTTTTTAAATAAAAAAGTTAACATACCGGGAATATAAGTTATTTATTTATTTGATTACATTAAAATACAAAAACTATTTAGCAGCGAGCCATGTGTGTTTTATTGAAAGTCAAACTTAGGACTAAATACAAAAATTTTCTTACGCCTAACTTATGCTAGCAAGTCACGTTGAATTGAAGTCGTTGTTGTTGTTGTTGTTGGAAAGCAGCTCTGACGTTCTCAGGTAGCGGCGGTGCTGTCTCATCATTTACTTACGTAAGCTTTTATTGGTTGGTTACCTGTAAAAGCTATGTAAGCCAATTTCGGCGTATGGTGCGTTAACTCCTCCCCCTTTAGAACATGCAGCGTCCTCGTTGGATGTCCTTGAAATATCGTCAAGTGTAGGGGCTGGTCCTTTCGTTGGTGTAAGATTAGTATTGACCTGAATACGAAATTTTGTTTTTCGTTTGAGGAGGATCTTCAGGGCAAAAAGTAATAGTATTATTGCTGTGGATCCAGTGAATAGGCTGATTTTGTATTTAGAGTTGATGGCATCGATTTGTTGGATATTTGCAACGTTAAGGTCCTTCAAATATTGCAGAGAGAGGACTTCTTCGAGATGTGCTGTAACGTCTGCTGATTTGATGATAGCTGGTAGGGGTTGTGCAAGAACTTGATTTCTATTTGTATAATTCTTGTTTTCAATAGTTAAACTTGCGTTATCGTATTTTATCAGGAAGGTTCCTTGTAGACTGATAACCTCATTGTCTATCTTCAGAGACCCATTATAGCCGTTGATAAGCAATAAACCAGGTGTTACCTCTTCTATTGTTGGTATGTGGTGGTTATTGACTAAAGTGCAGTTGGATGCGTAGCCCTTTAGTAGATTTGGAACGCAGCTGCTTTTCGTGACTTTTTCTAAATTATCTTGCTTACAAATTATTAAATCGTTAACATTATTACAGATATTTTTGACACCAAATATGTCCTTATTACAAACAATTAAATTTTCGTATTTAAGTTTAATAGCCTTATTTCCTAGATTTACAGGTTTTGTTATTATTGATTTACAAAGCTCTTGACTTGTCAAGGGAAATTTTATAATATAAATGATAGATGATAAATTTGATGCAATTTTGACATCGCTAAATTCAATAGCTTCGATTACATTTATGTAAGGCGTATTTGGTTTTTCTAATGTTTCCTTGATTACAACTAATTCTTCATTTGATAACATAAACGAGTTTACAATTCCAGCTTTCGCCCACTGGATAGATTAATCTATATTTGTTAGCTCTTCTTTAATTAAATTTAGTTTTCTCTCAATACCTTTTTCTACTTCTAATTTGACAATGTCATTTGACTTAATTTCATTTAATATTACATTAGAAACATACGTCAGATTGTTTATTCTTTCTAGAATAGACTTATTAATTATTACTTGTTGGATATTATTAACTAACAGGTTATTTATTTTGTTGTTTAATATTCTCATATCTTCATGGTCTGGGGATCCGGCCAACCATTTCCAGGCTGTGCCAAGAGAATCTATTGCTCGCTTGGTTCTTTTGGGTTTGAGCTGGGATAATAGGGATCGGATGGATTTTTCTTCTTGAAATAAGAATGAATAGCTACGGCTTTTCCTTGTTACGTAATGTTCTATTGAGGAATGTATTTCGTTGAGCACGGAGTCATATAGGTCGAGGTTAATGGTGTGTATCAATCTGAATGTTCCGATCTGGACCTTTGCGGTTCCTATTTCTATCGTTACTAAGTGGCTGTTCGTATAGTCCAAAATTTTAACTTCTGCATTGCACAAGGCAAGCAAGATCCTGAAAAATTGAGTGTATTATTTTTTTATGAAACTTTTGTGAACGGTGCGACCTGATTTAGTTACAATCGTGTTGCCTTTATCTTCTTGAACTATTTCTTTTTTATAACGGGGCGTTAATTTATTGCCTAGTCTTTTATTTATTTGAACGTAAATAGCGTCTTCGTTATTGTATGTCTTAAAATCAGTTCTATTTTTATTATGAAGTTCTAGGTCTTTTTCTTGTTTGTTTTTGAGATTTTTAATATTTTCTTGTCTGTCTAATTCGAAAGGATTAGGTCCGCCACTGTTCTTCCAAAAAATACTTCTACGGGCTTTCTTTTTGTGGTGGAATGAATGGAATAATTATATTTATACAAAGACCTATTAAGAAGCTCTTCAAAGTCGGTATGGGTTTTCTCTGCCTTAGTACATCTCAGTACTTCGGTGAGTGTTGAATGGAATCGCTCTATCTGTCCGTTTATTGAACTTTTGTATGGTGGGGTTTTGAAGATTTCTATTCCATATTGGTTTTCCAACATGAAGGTTATAGAAGCTGAGCTTAATGATTTTTCGTTGTCAATCACGATTTTCTCAGGAATTCCAAATGATGTCAAGATTTCTCTTAAGGGTGTTTTTATATCTTCGGATGCTCTAGAAGGTACGACTTTTGCTTGAGCATATTTTGAGAACTTATCTATTGCTGTGAGCACTATCTTACTATTAGTGTAGTAAAGGTCTATGTGGACAAGTTGGCCTGGGTAATTGGGAATCGGAGTAGCTTTCAGGATGGGTTTTACGGGGTGTCTTTCATATTTATTTTCTAAGCAGATTTTACACTGTTTTGTAATTCGTTTTATTTTGGCGTTCATTTGTGGGAAATAGCATCTTTCTAAAAGTTGTGCTTTATTTTCTGTGGGGTTGCGATGAGCTCTATTATGTTCGTTGATTATTTCCGTTTCTTGTGCGGATTCGTCTATAATGTCCTTTGTAAATTTTCGGGTGTAACGTACCCTGTATCTACTAAAATGAATTTGATAAATTGTTTGGATTTTGCCTAGGATGCTGTCTTCAGTTTTTATGCAATTTGTTACTGAACGATTGAGATATCTTTTTAATATGGTGGCAAGACTTTCTTCCGTAAAATCTCTTTCAATTATGATATGCCTGTGATAGGTAGGAAAGGGTATTTTAAATTGGTATGAAGATGGTTCACCTGTTGAAATAAAGATTTGATTTTTGAAGGCATTGATTGGGGCGTCAGTATATGGAATTAAGGTTTGAGCTGAACTTTCGTCACTGTGTTGTGTTGCTGACATGGAATTTATTTGCTGTGGTGGTCTAGAAAGTGCGTCTGCCACAATATTGTTACAGCCAGGTTTGTATTTAATCTCATGATTATACTCTTCTAATATCGATTTCCATCTTTTCAGCTTATTGTTGGTATTTTTGTTACTGAGTGAATGTGTTAACGGTTGATGATCTGTGAAGATTTTTACTGTAGTTGATCCATAAAGGTAATTCCTAAAAGTTTTTAAAGCCCATATTATGGCTAGAAGTTCTTTTTCGTTAGTCGCGTAGTTTTCTTCAGTCTTTGTCAGTGTTCTGGAAATGAACGTTATGGGTTTGCCGTCCTGCTCTAGGACTGCTCCTATTGCGTGGTTTGATGCGTCGGTTGTCAAGTGAAATTCTTTTTCGAAGTCTGGGTATTGTAACATGACGTCAGAAGATACTAGTGATTTTTTTAATTTATTAAATGCTTCTATTGCTTTATTATCGAGAGTAATTTTAATTTTGGATGAAAGATTTTTGGACATACGTCCCTCTTCCCCTCTCAAAAGTACGGTTAGAGGTTTGGCAAGTTTTGCATAATCTTTAATAAAACGGCGGTAATAACCAGATAGTCCTAGAAAGGATCGGAGTTCTTTTAAAGTTTGTGGCGGTGGAAAGTCTAAAATTGCTTTTACTTTTGTTGGATTTGTTTTTATTCCGTTTTGAGAAATGACAAATCCTAAAAACTCAACTTCCGTCTTTAAGAATTCGCATTTGTCAATCTGGATTTTCATGTTAGCTTTTTGTAGAGTTCGGAAAATTGTTTCAACATTTTTTAGATGGGAGTCTTCGTCTTTGCCAAAAATGATTATGTCGTCTATGTAAACGAAGCATATTTTGCCGATATATTCTCTGAGTATATCGTCTAATGCTCTTTGAAAAATTGAGGGTGCGTTTTTTAGGCCGAAGGGAAGTCTGGTAAATTCATATTTACCATTGTTGACTGAGAAAGCTGTCTTCGCAATATCCGATTCAACTAATGGAATCTGATGGAAGTCACTTTTCAGGTCAAGAACTGTAAAGAATTTGTTTTGTCCGAGTTGAGAGAGTACCTCATTTGTATCTGGGATAGGATACCGATCGGCTATCGTAACTGTATTAAGTTTGCGGTGGTCAATTACCATTCTGTACTTCTTTGTGCCAGATGCATCAACTTTTTTCGGTACTATCCAGATTGGGGAGTTATAGGGGGATCGAGAAGGCCTTATTATACCATCCTCGAGTAATTTTGTCAATTGTTTTTCGACTTCATCCTTAAGGGACATGGGATAAGGGTAATATCTGGAATATACTGGATCTTGAGTGGTCGTCTTAATTTCGGCCCTTACAACGGTAGTGTAAGTTAATTTTTCGTCTGGGTCGGAAAAAAGTTGCGGGTATCTGTTACATAAATTTCGAAGTTTTTCTGTCTGTCCAAGTGTGAGATGTTCCGTTCTAATTTCGATATTATTTATTGATTTTGCTGTTTGCTGTTTGATGACGACTTTTACGTTATTTTTTAATAGCATATAATTTTTTGAAGTGAAAATTATTGCTTCTAACTGCTTAAGGCTGTCATTACCTAGAATTCCATGAAAGGATTTAAGGGTAGGTAGAATGAAAAATTTTAGATTTTCGTCGTTAAGTCCAAAAAGGTTAAGAAAAGTGTGATGCGTGATTTCGATGTTCCCTCCTACTGAGCTGGCATAGAAATTTTCGTTGTTTAAAATGGGGATTTTGGCAAGTTGGGGTTGAATATAGTTCTTGTTAGAACCTGTGTCTATTAAGAATTTCAGGATTTCTCCGTTACCATCTTTACATTGAAAGTAGGGTAACGTTGAATTTGTTAACCTAAAACATGAATGTCGGTAAATTCGCTAGAATCTTCTGCCGGGGTATTGTTGTGTGAAGTGTACTGATTATAGTAATCTTCCCATGGTTGTCCGTCTTGCTCATCGTTCTGCTGTTCTGGGTCATTAATAGTATTGTCAACGGGTTCAATATGGTTAATTCTGTGCTGTTTGTATGGTTGGTGTACTTGGTTTGAAATCGTGTTCGGTCGCTTTCCGGCGAAGCCGTTATTGTTCGGTCTGTTCATGTAATTTACTTGTTTTGTCCTTTGCGAATCATCTATTTCCATTGGAATTGGGGGTTTGGGTTGAATTGGTCTTGGTGGTAGGTTCTGTTGGTAATTGGGTCTAGGTGGCGGATTTTGGTATTGATTGGGTCTAGCTGGTGGGTTTTGGTATTGATTGGGTCTTGGTGGTTGATTTTGCGGGTAGGTTAGGTATCGTTGGTATTGAGGATACTGTTGATATTGGGGCTGTAAAGTTTTATATGCTGTTTGTTGCATGAGAGGCATTGGATGTGGTATGTGGGCAAGACTTGGGTAAAAGGCTTGCGTTGAGTGCTGTTGCTTCCTTGGTGGAAGTGGTTGTGGGTGTTATTTCCGGGATGTGGGTTGGTTCCCGAAGGCGTGCTGAGTTCTGAAGTTTTGGTTCGCCAATCTCATACACAACTGGAGTGCTTGGGGTAGATCGGTCGGCTCTTTGATTCCAAGTAATTTTGGAAGTTCGCCGTTTAGTCCCCTAACAAATGTGTCCAATGCTTTATCGCGGTAGGTTTTCGTCAGTATGTTTACGGACTCTGGTCCTATTTCGAGGCAAGAAATTTTGTTTAAAATTAAGGAAAGATGTGAGAACACATCTTGGTAAAATTCGTTTATTGTTTTATTGCCTTGATATAAAGATGACATTTGGTATTCTAAAGAGCTGATGTCGCGTTTGTCGGCGTAATGTGTGTTGAGGCATTTCGAAATGGCCTCCCAGTCCAGAGGAGTGTTGTAGGATTCCAAAGCGACGTCGGCATTCCCCGTGATTTTATTTCGTATGACATTTAAAATGCCGAAATAACGTGGAGTACCTTTTTCGCTATTGTATATTTTCAGGATTCTCTCAACACTTTTTTTCCAAGAAGCGAACTCTCTTGGATCACCAGAAAAGTCTCTTAAGCACCTTACAACGTCTGGTATCCTATCGAGTCCTGTCAAGTTTCCTGCATGTCTGGGGTCTATTGTTTGATCCGTTACTATTGTGCTTGTTGGGTGGATAATATTCTGAATCAATGATGGTGCTTCTGCCGAAATCACCTGGTATACTATATTGCGAATTATATTGGCTAATTCTGGGGTTACCTGGGGGTTAGTGGATGGTGGTGGTACATTGGTATTAAGAATGGGGGGTCTGATAATGGATTCGGGATTGCTCATTTTGAAGTTTTTTAACTCGAAAAATTTGATGAAGGTTTGAGAATAATCAAAAAATTAAAATTGAAGTTATGTTTTATTCTTATGTTACCAATTTGTAACTACGTTTTGTTTTTATCGGATTTATCAATCTCTGGAGGGTCCCATTGGTGAATCGCAGAGTTGTTTTTAGTGTTATAAGAACTGGAACTGATCCGGGTTCCTTATTTTATTTTATTATAAGCTGTACAAGCTTTTTGTTATAGTTTAGATTGAAAAAATTCTGTTTTGTATTTTTTTCTAGATCTACGCTAACAATTCACTTCTGTGTAATAAGTTGCTTAATTTATTATAAGTTTCTCTCGACTAAATTTCACTAAAAGATTTACTGTTTCACTTATTTTTATTGAATTCACTCTTATTTCTATTCACTTAAATTCTTAATTTACGTTCTTACATTAAAGTCCAACGGCGCATTGGATTTTTCCTTTTTGCCGGGGCTACTTGGAATCCAACGTTGCGCACTCTTCGTTGGTTGCGGGCTTTCTTCCACCGAAGTTATCCCTTTTGATTCTGCTGTCACGTCCTGTTTAGTAGTTTGAGAAGCAGCGCGAGGCACTTCTTAAGGGCCTTTACTCGATTAACTTATTCAGTCGCGACTAGCACGTTGGGCGCCAGTTATTTATTTATTTGATTACATTAAAATACAAAAACTATTTAGCAGCGAGCCATGTGTGTTTTATTAAAAGTCAAACTTAGGACTAAATACAAAAATTTTCTTACGCCTAACTTATGCTAGCAAGTCACGTTGAATTGAAGTCGTTGTTGTTGCTGTTGTTGGAAAGCACCACTGACGTTCTCAGGTAGCGGCGGTGCTGTCTCATCATTTACTTCGGATGCGCGTGTGGTGTCGTTTAGCCGTGGGATAGCGACCGCTGTCCAAGTCGCATGCTTACGTAAGCTTTTATTGGTTGGTTACCTGTAAAAGCTATGTAAGCCAATTTCGGCGTATGGTGCGTTAACTTATATAAAGTACCAACAAACAAAATATTTTTTAGGTTAAAAATGGTGTGAACATGCTTAACAAAAAGAAGCCGCAATAATTTAATGAGGCTTATAACATTTCACAGAATGCTATAAAGTCTAGCTTTTTAAATAAAAAAGTTAACATACCGAGAATAATTCCAATCCCAAAAATTGGTGGAATTTTACCACTGCTCCCTATTTTAACTGCGTTAGGTGCACTTGGCGGTATCTGGTCGATCAGCCATAGCCAAAGTAATGAATGATATCAGGAATGGAAAGAAGCAATTGGCTGAGGCTAGCCGTCATAATAGATATATGGAATCAATCGCTATGGGGAAGTGTTTATTCCTCAAGCTATATAAAAGAGGATATGGGTTATATTTACGACCCTATCCAAAAACTAGTAAAAAAGCTACCAAAAAGACCGTTAACAGACTCAGATTTAATGAAATATGGCAAACATCTTAAAAATTTTAAGGGAATTTTTATGCGAAACTCATTACCGAAGAAACCAAAATCTCAAGAAAGTGGATTTCTTAATTTAGATGATGCTGATGATCCTGAAACTCATTGGGTAGCATACTATAAAAACAAAAATTATAAAGAATATTTTGATAGTTTTGGTAATTTACAGCCACCGGTAGAACTAATCAATTACCGGAAGCCACCAACATGTTACCATTATGAGCAGAAACAAAAATTATTTAATAAAAAAATAAGTAATAAAAAATATAAATTGTTTTTCTTGTATTACAATAATAAAATAATATTATAATATTTTGAAATGACCATAAGCATAAGTATCAATATAATTTTCACGTACAATTCGCTTATCATCTACATTGCTTAGATCTACTTTACAAATATTTTGAGTAAAAATCGTATGCAGCTTAGATCTAAATGTATACATTGATGCAATATATACTTTATTTTCTAACAGACCTTTTTTGAAATCATTTCAGCTCAATGTAGAAGTTATCATTATCAATTCTAAATGAATACATTTTCGCTCTTAACCCGATAAATTGTTTTATCAACTTTTCGTTTCATTCGTCCCTTATAATACCTAAAACCTTCTTATTCAATCGATGAAAATTAAAAGTACTTTTTTTTGGATATGAAGAAGTATCGGAAAATTTTGAAATATCACCACGAATATCATTATAAAAGTCATCAGTTTGAATATCATAAATGAACGAATCAGTATCTATATAATTCAAGGTAATATTATTTTTATATTTCTCTTTGTTATAATGATAATCTAAACTACTATATATTTTAAATTTAGAAAGTTCTAAAACGGAAAAACCAATATATATCGGTTTGTTGTACAGATCTGATACTTGTTTCAATTGAATCGCAAATGAATTATCAAAAAATTTGCTCAGAAATTGGGATCTAGCAGCTACGAGGTTTGACAATAAAGTAATGAGACTGATTTTATTGCCGCGCTTGTGGTAAACCTGTGACCTTGAAATTCCCTTTCTCTTTTTCCGGCATCCCTCTCCATTGATATATGTATCGTCGCTCTAGCTTCTTTATTTCGCCTGCTGCGTCAAGTTGAGTAGACGTGTGTTTGTAGTGCTCGTCACGAAAATGGAAAAACGAAATCAAGAGCAACGCGTCGCGATAAAATTTTGCGCCAGATTGGGCGAAACAGCTTCGGAAACGTACGCTAAAATTGTAAGAGTGTATGGTGATAGTGCTCTTACACCCGGAAACCAAACACCAAAGCTCACAATGGTTGTCTCCGCGCGCCCCCTGTCCAAAAAAAGCTCGCATGAGCAAGTCGATGGTGAAAACGATGATTATTGCCTTTTTTGATAGCCTTGGAATCGTCTACAAAGAATTGGTTCTACCGGGGAAGACTGTGAATCAAATATACTATTGCCAAGTACTCGAAAGATTGCGAAAACGAGTCAACAGGGTGCGCCCAGACATCGCTCTTAACTGGATCCTTCATCACGACAACACGCCGTGCCACACCGCCCTCAGCGTGTCCCAGTATTTGGCCTCTAAAGGGATCGACATGTTGCACCAGCCGCCTTACTCGCCCGACATGTCGCCGTGTGACTTTTTTTGTTTGCTAAAAAACGCGGTGATCAAAGAAACCCAATTTACGGACATCCAGGCGGCCGTAACGAGGGTACTCGCGGACATCCCAGTCGAAGCGTTCCAGAAATGTTACGAAGCATGGAAAACGCGCTGGAATCGCTGTATAGCTGCCCAAGGGGACTACTTTGAAGGGGATGGCAGAGTTGCAGAATAATTTTCAAATATACGGTTTTTATAGAATCAGTCTCATTACTTAATTTTCATATCTCGTAATTTTTTCCTGCCTCTTCCACCAATATTAGTATTTTCCCAATTTTGTACTAATTTAAAATCTACTATTTTATTTACATTTCAATAGTTACCCATACACCGCATTATTTCATAATTTAAAAATTTTTTTTCAAACATATTTGCTGCTAATGTTGCATGATAACTATTTAAATCAATATATTTTTTTAACCAATCCGATTGATTAAATTGTAGAATTCTATGAATTTTCTTCAATACAAGACCATGTTTAATACACTATTGTAAATTTTTATAATCAATTATATATTTTACCTTGTCTCCCAAATCACCAATCAACTTTGAACTTTTCATTGATCCAATTTTTTTATTTTAGAAACAAAAAGGGAAGTCATTATGAATATTGTGAGTGAATATAGGATAATCGAATGCCGGTATTCTGCGAGTAGTCTCAAGTCTCTAATAGAGATGAAACTGTGGTGAAATCTATTTTGTGACTGTTTGGTATTCTGTTGAGCTTGTCTCATCTCTAATTGAGCAATATCAGTCTCTAACTTGATATATGCTTTGCATCAGGGCCCTATTCCACAAAACAACTTATCAACTTTTCACTTTGCACTTTGCAAATTTCCGTCAATTTGCAAAGCTTTCTGTTCCACAGAACTATGAAATTTGATAAGTGATAAGTTAAAAATGATAAGTGTAATTTGCTAAGTCTTTGCAATTTTTATGTTCTCTTTGTAATTTCTGTTCCACGTACGTTCTCTTGTGCAAAGTGCAAAGCTTATATTGAAAAGTGTAATTCGCAAAGACTTTGCATATAATTATGTTGTTCCGTTCCACAAAAACTGTAAACTCTATTTTTGTTAAGCAAAATTTGACAAGTTTGTTAAAAGTTTCCAAGGTAAATGATCGCTTTGCAAATTCATATTATCATAACTAGTCAAGCTTTCAAAATGTTAAGACGTGAGTTTTTGTTCGACAATAGTGAAGACGTGGTTAAAGCTAGAAATTATAGAGACTGAATTAATTTTTCGGGACTACAAAATTTCAATTTTAAAGAGTGCTTCCGTTTAAATCCAATCCAGGTGGATTTTCTTTTAAATAATGTTGGACAAAAATTAGAGCACAATACACAGCGCAGTCATGCTTTGTCGGCTGAAAATCAACTGCTGCTGTGCCTGCATTGGCTCGGAAACGGTTGCCAGTACCATGGAGTTGCAGCTTTGCATGGTGTTGCAAAATCCACAGTTTGCAAAACCATCCATAGAGTTGTCGACTTTATAATAGACGTTTTATTTCAAAAAACGGTGCGATGGCCCGATGATGTCAGTGGTATTGCTGAAAAGTGTTTTCTGATGGGAGGATTCCCTTCTGTGTGTGGTTGCGTTGATGGCACAATCATTCTAATTGATGCGCCTCCATTATACGAGGAAGGATATGTTGACCGGCATGGAAACCACTCATTGAATGTGATGATGATATGTGGGCCAGACTACACATTTTACAGCATAAATGCAAGTTGGCCGGGCAGCGTTCATGACTCAAGGGTGCTACGGAATTCGGCTGTAAGTCAAAGATTTGACAATGGATGGAGACCATTTTCGGATGCTGTTGTTTTGGGTGATAGTGGTTATGGATTGAAAAACTGGTTGATACCACCATTATGCCGAAATCCCAATAATCCTGCTGAAGAAGTTTTCAATCGTTGCTACAAAACAACACGCCGCATAATTGAAAATATTTTTGGCATTCTTAAAGAAAGATTCCCGTATCTAAATTATTTGCGACTGAGCCCTTAATTTGCAGGAAAAACAGTCATAGTTTGTGCCATCTTACACAATATTGCCTATAGCATCGGAAGGAGTAGTGAAAATATGGCAATGAAAGCGAGGAATTGGATGAGAATGCTGAAGAAGAAAATGATGCCCTTAATAATATAGATCAAGAGTGGAATGGAAAGGGTTACTTCCCTGCTATAATACTTTAAATAATGCCAACTATTATAGTATTGGTTAAAATAAAAGTGGTGTTTTGGCCATGACCTTTTTCCACTGCAAAAGCCTTGTATCTTTTTGGGGCATTTTAAGGGTTTGAGATTAAAGTCTCAGAGAATAAATAATAAAAGAAGTGTTTTTATATTTATTTACATCATTTTATTAATTTCAGAACTATTTTGTTTTTATCACAAATTATTTCAAAATAAAATGTTTAGAAATCAAATACAAACAAATTTGGCCTTGAGTAATCAAACCTCTTCAAATAACAGACGCGATACATTTTCTGTTTCTGCTGTTGCGATTCCCAGTGTGATAGCAGAGGGTGGAAGTAGGAGCTCCCTCTCCAGTTTTAGGCATTGAAGTTTCCGGTAATAAACCTCAACCTCAAGGAGCTCCATCCGGCATTATTTCTCTCTATCCAAGGTTTCACTTGGATACTTGGTTCAGCGCTTCCTCTTTCTTGGGTTTAGAGGTGGATTGGCAATTGTTTCTTCTGAAATAGATATTCTGGAATCATTCTTAGCTGACGGTAGATTTTCTGAGTTGCCATAACTTTCTGGCAAATTCAAACCATCTACCACAGCTGAGTCTGATTCTAGAATATCGAGGATGGCCAAGTCAGCTTCATCCATTACCTTGTCCTTCCCCCCCTCCGGATCCAGTATTTCGGGCGTTATCCCTTTTACTCTGCAAATTAACAAAATTAAATTCACAAATATACAAAAAGTTTCTCGTTAAAAACCGGAAGCTCGATTTTGATTTTGAAGTCATGGTTTCTTGGGCAAATTTTCTTAGAATTCATCGTAGCTTACGATTTTGATAACCGCTTCGTCGAAAAAAAATTGACACACTCTAGTACACATAGCAATTAGTAATATTTTGGTTAAACCGGTTGTTATCAGCAAGAGTTGTGGATTGAGTGCACTGTTAACTCACAACAACAATGTCTATGATGACGTTTTGTTTTGTTGTTGTCAACAACATGCTTGTTAGTTATTAGCAATGCACAATATAAGAATTCCAACAACAACACAAATGATGAAAATATAATTATTTGCTATGTGTAGGCAATAAATTGTTGTACTTACCATTGTCCGGCTCTTCCAGAGCCCAGACAAACTGTCCCTTGCATAGGTCCATGTTTTTTGTGCTGACGCCAGTTGTAGGAATTTGGCGTTTTTAACACATCCTCCCATGCTGCCTGTTTATGTAATTTGTTAACCTTCACAAAAAAATGTATACTTAAATATGCTTGAAATTTACAATTATTTATTTAAAAAATACTTACTCTGTTGTTTTGAAAAGTAGCAAATAAAATGCATTTAAACATTTAAAACAGCAAGTTTTTTTTTTTTTCAATTTGTATTTTGCGGCTCATTTTAACAACTCATATAAAGCAATGCAAAGTGAAAAGTGATGAGACAGAAATGCAAAGTTGATAAAACGCTTTGTGGAACACTTTGCACACTCACTTTGCAAGAGAGTGCAAAGACTTTGCCAAAATATGCTCAATGCAAAGTGAGATTCCCAAAGAATATTGTGGAACAGAAACGCTTTTCACTTTGCAGTACAATATCAATTGATAAGTGCAAAGTGAAAAGTAGATAAGTTGTTTTGTGGAATAGGGCCCAGGTCATATAAAAACAAGAGCACAACAATGGCTGATGAAGTTGGACTATTTTACCTTATGATGAAAAAGCGAGGGGAGGAAAAGAGATAAGGTATTAATATTTATAATTTTGCTATAATGGATAACAAGGTCCACATCTGCCATCCGTTTTCATACGAAGAGAACACATATGGGAAGTTGGTTTCCCAAGCCTTTGTGCTGGGATCTCATTTATCAAAAAAAAATGTAGGAGCAATTTCTGAAATCGATTCGAGGGAGTATTACACTCGAGGCAGAGCAGCACGTCAAGAGTGCATTAACACATTAGATAATTAAAATTCTACCAATATACTTATGGTTCAGTTCAAACTTCATTTATAAAATAAATAAAGATAACAATAAATAATTGATATATACATAAAACGGAATGTTTTTCACATTAATTTTTTTATACAAAAAACATCACAATAAATAATTCATATGTAAATAAAGAGGAACATTTTTCAATTTAACTTTTTTGCACAAAAAAATAACAATAAATAATGCATATGTAGTACATAAAAAATCACATTTGTACAATCTTCCGCCGCTAAATTACTAATAGATTCCGTGTGTGTGTTAATGGAATCTAAATTTTGAATCCGGAAAACTCTCTCCTCCTCGGCTTTTCCTTTCATTAAATCCATATAATTTCTAAACATTTCGTCCGTCGTAATTTTTTTTGCTACGTTACGATGACGGAGTGCAGTCAAGGTGATGGTGCAGCTGCGAAAACTACTTCTTCCTAAATTAGAAAAAGAAAAAACAATTATAAATTCTACACACTCGTATTAGTCTTTCTTGCTATTCCTACCTCTGTTCCAATGGCTGGTGCATCAGCCAACCCATCTACCGCAATTGACCCCAACGTATCCAACGCTCTCTGCTCCGTTTCAGAGAGCTCAATTGTTGAGCTGGGACCGCCACCTGTCACCAGCTTGTGCGCCTTAGCTTTCCTTGCACTTATTTGGTTTTTCCAATGGCTCAGGTTCTGTAAAACAAAGGACATAAATACGTACATATGCCAATATCTATGGTTAAAAATTACCTCTCTCCATTTGATGGGGTTCCAGGTGGGCCCTTTTAGGGCATTTAATTGTACGGAGAGTTTCGCCCAAAGCACCTCCACCCTTTTCGGCCGTGATGGGTCGTTTTTATGCAACTTTATCTTCGGGGGAATCCGCACAAAATTGAGATAGCACTCAATTTGCTCCTTCGAAGTGCGCAACACTTTATTATGATCTGTAAAAAAGATACAAAATAAGGAAATTTATATTGTTTACAATTACTTATCTTCCTTTTCCATTATTATCAAATATAAGTATGAACACATGTGTTAAACGATAATTTTGTTGTTAATTTTTTTCATAGTTACTTAACAAGTGATTCAGATAAAATGCATATGTTAAGCATTTATTATAAACTATTTCAGTATTAGTTTTCAATAATTGTACTGTGCAATTATTAAGAAGAATTTTTACTGCTGAAATTTTATGAAAAAAAAACTAATTGCATGCAATCGTTTCATACATTACGATTGTGCACTTGCACTCATCTCTAATCAGCTAAACTAAACAACTGATTGCTGCCCTTCTTTTTACCATACTATTTGGTGAATATTTTTGAGACTGTATCTGACAGAATACCAAAATGAGACATCCTGACTAACAGAGTCACTAAATTACGAATGTGACAATTAGAGACATGAGACAATCGTGACAAGCAGAATACCGGTATAAATCTACTCCTAATATGTAACCGACTAAAGAATCTTCTGGTATATTAAAAACAAGAGGAAGATTGTGTGACATAGCATCACCATATAAATTATGGACATCTAAGTAAATTATAAAATTTGAAGGCTTAGGCGCATCGTAATCACTTCAATATTTATTGTTAGCAACTGAATGCCGTTTACAACATTGAACAGTACCTCCTCTAATACCGGACAAAATAAAATTATGAATGTTTTCATCAGTAAACAATTCTAATTCTATTCTAGTTATTTGAGCATTGCATCCCAAGATAATCCTGGAGATGTACTATATAATATTGACATGGGTCTAGTCGATAAATTCCTTCTTCTTCTTCTTTACTGGCGTAGACACCGCTTACGCGATTATAGCCGAGTCAACAACAGCGCGCCAGTCGTTTCTTCTCTTCGCTACGTGGCGCCAATTGGATATTCCAAGCGAGGCCAGGTCCTTCTCTACTTGGTCCTTCCAACGGAGTGGAGGTCTTCCTCTTCCTCTGCTTCCCGCGGCGGGTACTGCGTCGAATACTTTCAGAGCTGGAGTGTTTTCATCCATCCGGACAACATGACCTAGCCAGCGTAGCCGCTGTCTTTTAATTCGCTGAACTATGTCAATGTCGTCGTATATCTCGTACAGCTCATCGTTCCATCGAATGCGATATTCGCCGTGGCTAACGCGCAAAGGACCATAAATCTTTCGCAGAACATTTCTCTCGAAAACTCGCAACGTCAACTCATCGGTTGTTGTCATCGTCCAAGCCTCTGCACCATATAGGAGGACGGGAATTATGAGAGACTTATAGAGTTTGGTTTTTGTTTGTCGAGAGAGGACTTTGCTTCTCAATTGCCTACTTAGTCCGAAGTAGCACCTGTTGGCAAGAGTTATCCTGCGTTGGATTTTTAGGCTGACATTGTTGGTGGTGTTTACGCTGGTTCCAAGATAGACGAAATTATCTACAACTTCAAAGTTATGACTGTCAACAGTGACGTGAGTGCCAAGTCGCGAGTGCGACGACTGTTTGTTTGATGACAGGAGATATTTCGTCTTGCCCTCGTTCACTGCCAGACCCATTTCTTTTGCTTCCTTGTCCAGTCTGGAGAAAGCAGAACTAACGGCGCGGGTGTTGAGGCCGATGATATCAATATCATCGGCATACGCCAGCAGTTGTACACTCTTATAAAAGATAGTACCCTCTCTGTTAAGTTCTGCAGCTCGAACTATTTTCTCCAGAAGCAGGTTGAAAAAGTCGCACGATAGGGAATCGCCTTGTCTGAAACCTCGTTTGGCTCGGAGAGGTCCTTCCCGATTCTGACGGAGCTTTTTGTGTTGCTCAACGTCAGTTTACATAGCCGTATTAGTTTTGCGGGGATACCAAATTCAGACATCGCGGCATAAAGGCAGCTCCTTTTCGTGCTGTCGAAAGCAGCTTTGAAATCGACGAAGAGGTGGTGTGTGTCGATTCTCCTTTCACGGGTCTTTTCCAAGATGTGGCGCATCGTGAATATCTGGTCGGTTGTTGATTTACCAGGTCTAAAGCCACACTGATAAAGTCCAATCAGTTTGTTGACGGTGGGCTTTAATCTTTCACACAGTACGCTCGACAGAACCTTATATGCGATATTGAGGAGGCTAATCCCACGGTAGTTGGCGCAGATTGTGGGGTCTCCTTTTTTGTGGATTGGGCATAGCACACTTAAATTCCAATCGTTGGGCATACTTTCGTCCGACCATATTTTGCAAAGAAGCTGATGCATGCACCTTATCAGCTCTTCGCCGCCGTGTTTGAATAGCTCGGCCGGCAATCCATCGGCCCCTGCCGCTTTGTTGTTTTTCAGGCGGGCAATTGCTATTCGAACTTCTTCATGGTCGGGCAATGGAACGTCTGCTCCATCGTCATCGATTGGGGTATCGGGTTCGCTTTCTCCTGGTGTTGTGCGTTCACTGCCATTCAGCAGGCTGGAGAAGTGTTCCCTCCATAATTTAAGTATGCTCTGGGCATCGGTAACTAGATCACCTTTGGGGGTTCTACAAGAGTATGCTCCGGTCTTGAAACCTTCTGTAAGCCGCCGCATCTTTTCGTAGAATTTTCGAGCATTACCCCTGTCGGCCAGCTTATCAAGCTCTTCGTACTCACGCATGTCGGCCTCTTTCTTTTTCTGTCTACAAATGCGTCTCGCTTCCCTCTTCAACTCTCGGTATCTATCCCATCCCGCACGTGTTGTGGTCGATCGTAACGTTGCGAGGTAGGCAGCCTGTTTTCTCTCCGCTGCGACACGGCACTCGTCGTCGTACCAGCTGTTCTCTTGCACTTTCCGAAAACCAATGGTTTCGGTTGCAGCTGTACGTAAGGAGTTTGAAATGCCGTCCCACAGTTCCCTTTTACCGAGTTGTTGACGAGTGCTCTCAGAGAGCAGGAGTGCAAGCCGAGTAGAAAAACTTTCGGCTGTCTGTTGTGATTGCAGCTTCTCGACGTCGAACCATCCTTGTGTTTGTTGGCGTGCGTTTTTTGCTGCACAGAGGCGGGTGCGTATTTTGGCTGCAACAATATAGTGGTCCGAGTCGATGTTAGGACCTCGGAGCGCACGCACATCTAAAACACTGGAGACGTGTCTTCCGTCTATCACAACATGATCGATCTGGTTGGTGGTTTTTCGATCTGGAGACAGCCAGGTAGCTTGATGTATCTTCTTATGCTGGAATCTAGTGCTACAGATAACCATATTTCGGGCCCCGGCGAAGTCGATCAGCCTCAGCCCATTTGGGGATGTTTCCGCGTGGAGGCTGAATTTACCGACCGTAGTGCCAAAGATACCTTCTTTGCCCACCCTGGCATTGAAGTCGCCAAGCACGATTTTGACATCGATAAATTCCTTTACTTTTATATATAATAATAAATAAGGTAATAAATTGGAACAATTGATTGTTGTCCAAACATTTTGAGCATACTGATCATCTTCGATACTACATGACTCATTTGTTAGTTTATTACAGAAATGTGTACGAACAGGTAATTGTATTTCGTTGAGACATATTTCTGAATCTAAGTAGTATATGGGAAAATACCTGTACGTTTCTTTAAATCAAAATGGTGATCGTTAGGGAAAAAAGTCTTTAAAATTTCTAAATCATTATTATTTAAATTCTTAACCAAACTGTCTAAACTAGAAGGCATGAATCGAAAAGAATATAAAAACCTAAGTTCAATTATATCTTTATCATTAACATATATTCCCTTTGAAATCGATATATACAACTGTTTGGTTAAGGGAATAATATTTATATCTCCCTTAACAGATGACAATTTTTTTAATAAATAGGTGGCAATCATATTTCGATAAATTATGAAAAAATATTGGAATAAATTTTGCTATCTGATATTCCAAATAACATTTTTTATGTGCCGGACCTCTGTATTCACCAGTTAAATGACAATGGTCTGCTACCATATCACTTAATAAAAGGTCCATTCCACAAATATGACAAACTTTATCCTCTTTTTGACGTCTAAGTTGGTCGAAAGTTAATGGATGCATTCCAACTGTTTTACTCAAAAACTGGTGATAAATATCTAAAACGTCATCGAAAATATTTAAAAAAAATGTTTTGGGGCATCAACACCGTTATTTATTTTGAAACGATTAAGATGATTATTATATGAGCATTTAATAAAATAAGAATAGGCATAAGACTAGAATTTTCAATATCTATTGGTTTTAAAATACATTCGAAATCTGCATATATTGTAAATGGTACATCTATTTGTTTATTTGAAATTTTAAAATTAGAAATTTTTTTTTCAGGTTAAGGCATCCGTGTCACAAATTTTCTGCAATATATATATTATGTATAGCTAATTTTTCTTCCTCATAAAAATGTATTAGACATGAATTACAAAAATATAATTTGTGCTTAACTCTTATAAGTTGGGAACTAAGTAATCTACTTAAATTTTGTATCCAAACATAATGATTTTCATTGAAATCATTACTATATAAAGAAATAAGATTAACATGATGTTTTTCTTCTTTCATTAAATAAAAACAAATTATCTTCTATATCAAACACATTTACACTAATATTTGGATCATTTGCTTCAAATATTTCAATATCCTTTATTTGTAATGGAAAATTTAAATTCTCAAAATTTACTACTTTATATTATTTAAAGTTATAATGAAATCTTGAATATTTCTAATGTTATATGAAGAACACCTTTGTCTATTTATTGAAGGTTGGTAAAGAGATGAAATTATGGCCCACTTAAAGCAATATATGTACATCATTGTTACCAATATTTATACATGCTTTTGTGGTATATATAACGACTCTCTAATTGGTTGATATTTATTTATGTTTACTTCTAGATGAATAATTTCACTTAGACTCCTACTTCTATCTAGTTCTTGAAATGTGTTAATTTTTTCAATCAATTTAGCAATTTTTTCTTTAATTATATCAATAACATTACTGTTTTCCATAAATGCTTCAGTCTTTATGGCAAATTCTTCAATCTTTTCTTTTATTTGAATATATTTACATAATAGTTCAAAGTTAAATTTGATGCTTTCATGCGTCTCTATAGATTTCTGTAAAAGGTGAGATAATTCATTTAGATGTTTTTCAAAAAAATTTTCAACAAATTAAATCATTGGGTTAATTGTTTTCTAAAACGTATGTTTCAATACGATTAGTAAACATAGCATTAATACATTTAATATTATTACTATTTACACTAAACATAGAATTCTGTTAAATAAATTTTAATTTACTTGAATTTTACATTGCTCACAAAAAGTTTTTTCTTTTTTTGGATCTTGATGTTTCATTATAATATTCTGAGTCTTCTCTTTTCACGAAAACTACACGGATACATTTTAATTTTTTGTTTTTTGTTCTCTATGAAATTCAAATAATGGTGAAGTAAATTTTTCACCAGGTTGAACTAGTTCTATATAAAATGTATTACTATTTAACAGATCAATATTTGAATCCTTTGAAACGTTGTCGGAATTCGGAAGAAAAAGAACACTATAATTTAGTTCTATCATCACCTTCCCCCCAAACTTTGTCTTCACCCTAATAGATTTTATTATTCAGATTTTTTATGAATTGGTATATCAATTGCCTTCAGTATTGGTTTTCGGACTCTTTCCTTTGTAACCGTTTTAAAGTCTTTCAGAGCTTGATTCATAATTTAGACTTAATTTATATTCTTAAGTGGACAAAGTAGAAAAGTAGAGATGTATAAATATACTAGCTTATTACCCTTTGGTGATTGGAAACTAGGATCCATTTTAGATCCTTACATGGAACAAGAGTTTCTTCAAACAATTTAAATCTATAAAACAGGATACATTAAAAAAGGAGTTGTATAAATATTTTAGTCACTTCACAAAATTCACTTAATTTTTTCACTATATTATCTTTTACTGGGTGGTTGGTGTTGCTATTTAAACAGTATACAATTTTTTTGACCGCACGGGAAACAAGACTCATTTCACAAAATTCACTAAATGTTTTCACTGAAAAGATGTCTAATTTATATTCATTGAGACAAGTATATGTATGTATATATGTATATATATATGAAAGTGTTAATCAGTAAATATTTTGCGGTTTTAGAGTTCTACAAACCGCAAGTTTCACACTTCTCCTAGTATGGGTCATAATTTATAATTTAGTATTAAGGAGACACCACTATTAAAAGGAAAAAAAAATAAGTAAAATGTCTTTCCCAAAATATTTAGAAAACTTTTTAAGAAAATATGACGACTTAATTGATAATGATATATTTTTTTATTCCATGCTAAATGAATTGCGACTATGTTTATCCGAGCCATTTACTATATGTTCACCGAATGGTTTACATAAGAAAGATTGTCATTTTGCCGATGAAATATACAAGGAAATAGTAGATATATGTAATTGTATTTCCCTCTATTTCCGATATAAAACATTGAAAAAAATTTATAATTTATATGCTGTCATGTTTAAGGAGCCAAGATGGTTGAAAACAAAAACCACAAATATGTGATAAAGAAACCAAATTTAAAAAAAAATAATTTCGAAATGTGACTCGAGAAGATATAAATATGAATTTTACTTTTTAATAATTCAATTGTACTAAAATATTTACGGGAGTTACATCACATACTCAACCCCTCGCTTCATAACCGTTCGCTCAGCCCTCTGCCGCCAGCCCCCGACGCCAGAATAATAAAAACATTTTCCTCACAAAACAAATTAAATGCTGAACTAGGCATTTTAAGTAAAACCCTTGGGGCTTGTGTTCGAAAAATTAGTAAAAACAAAATGTTAACATAAAACTATAAGCAGTTTTATAAATTTCCAAAAGCAAAATTATATATATGTGATTTCATAAAATTCTCACACAAAATTTTGTTTTTTATTAGAAACCTTTTTAAAACTTTAAAAATGTTTGATATCACTACAACTAGTTTCAAAAACTAACGAGCAGTTTGATTTGAATAACTTAAAAACAAATTACATAGAAATTAACGGTATTATTCATACATATGTATATGGTATATAATTAATTCTTTTATATTTTAGCTTCCAACTAAGCTATGTGGTTTTTCCGACATAATCGACTAGAGCGGCATGTGTCTAAAAGAAGATTTCTGGCCTCCTCGTTCACATGTGCGTTAAGCCTTTTATAGTGGGCATCTGCCTGACTCCTTATTTCTTCGGCTACTGTATTCATCCTTAGGTCTCGATGAATATCAGCATTTTTGCAGTACCAAGGAGCACTTACAATGCCTCTTAGCACCTTGTTTTGAAAACGTTGTATAATATTAACACTGCCATAATTGGCACATCCCCACAGTTGCGCACCATATGATCATACCGGCTTGATTGTTTGTTTATAAAGAAGTAATTTGTTGTGCGTGGACAGGTTTGACCTTCGCCCAATTAACCGTTTCATTTTCAACAGTTTCAACTTAAGTTCAATCCTTTTTATTTTAATATGCTCTTTCCAACGTAATCTAGCATCGAGTGTGATTCCAAGATATTTAGCTGTATTTTCTTTTGGTATGCAGAAAGCTAGAATACTTATCAACCTAAAAGATTCTTTTGTTTGTAAAATTTACATGAACCACCACCGTTTAGTTTTATTCTCCATTTTTTAGTCCAACTTACTACAGAGTTGATTGCATGTTGCAGGTTTAGCGCAGTTTTTTCTGCTGCTTTTGCGACCCATAGTATTGTGGTGTCATCAGCAAAAGTGGCAGTCATACTGTTTGGTGCTAACGGTAAGTCATTTGTATACAGAATATATAAAAGTGGACCTAAGATACTTGTCTGAGGAACTCCTGCTTCAATTTCTTTTAGTTTGGAGAATTCATTTCCTTTTTTTACACGTAAAAATCTCATGGTAATATACGATTCTAAAAAGAACAATACTCAACCGGAAGACGTGATTTTAGTTTTTGCATAAGACCTTCTTGCCATACTTTGTCAAACGCTTGTGCAACGTCAAGGAATACAGCTGAACATAAGTTTCCCTCCTCCAGGGATTTTGTTCTATTGTTGAATGCTTATTTTTAAAGCCGAACTGATGCGATTGGATAAACTGCTTTTCGTCGATTATAGATTTTAATCTTAGATAGATTACTTTTCAAAAAGTTTTGAGATTTGTAGAAGTAGAGAAATTGGTCGATATGACGAGACTACGTGAGGATACTTTCCTGGCTTAGGAATCATAGCAACTTCGGCAACTTTTCAAATGCTTGGAAAATGTGTCAGACGGATTGCTGTATTTAAAAGATAGGTGAGCTTCCGTAAGCATTTGTATGGTAACTGCTTTAACACTTCAGCTGTAACTAAGTCGAAGCCATCTGCTTTCTTAACTTTAAGCTCTTTAATTTCACTTTTAAGTTCACAAATGGCGATTGCTGGGATTGTTGCATCATCCTGTTTAATACTACTGAGGAACGCAATTTCACTACCCTCGTTTGGACGAAAGGTTTCAGCTAGGTGTTTTGCAAATGCATTGGGTTTATCACAATCATTTCTAGCCCACATAATGGAAGCAACTTTTAGTGGTGCCACGTGACTTGTTGGACGCTTCAGATACTTTGTACTTTTCCAGAGTGAAAAATCATCTTTTTTGTCAGCGAATAGTTGAGATAAATATTTGTTAATTGACTCATTCTTAATATGAGCAATTTCTCGTTTTAATTCTGCTGTTGCCTTATTAAGGTTGGTTTTATCGAGTGGTGAGCGGGTTTGTTGCCATTTGTATAGCTTCAGACTAAAGTCTCTTTTAATGATTGCTTCACTTACTGTTAAATATAATGGGGAGTGATCAGAGCTTAGATCTAACCCACTTTCTATTTCTATGAAATTTCGAGATATCTCCCTAGTTATAAAGAATTCTATTACATCAGGTTCCGGTCGTTTCAAACTCACAGGTTTCTTGAGCTGCCTGGAATAAGTCTCGCCCTTTAGCTGCCGTTAGGCGCGATCCCCATTAAACATGCTTAGCGTTGAGGGGTTATATACCTTCTTTATCGAAGAAAAAAGGAACGTTTGGATTTTTTTAGGTATGTAGCAATTATTTCATTACACGAATGTTTTTATTTTTTGATAGTACACTTTATTAGCAATGTTTGTGCGAAATTTCGCGAAAAAATATTAAATAGTTTTTAAGGGGTGGCTGTTTCCCTTAGAGACCTTTTTTTGGCAGAGCCTTGCGTTGACAATTCCCCAGGTCGAACAAGTCAAATGAAGCCATAAAAGTAAACAAATTTCATTAGTTTAGTGTAATTCCTTGTGTTTGAACGATCGTTTTTATGATTTTTTTTTTGTGCACACGGGAACGTTTTATGCAAAAAATCAACTTTTTGGGCACTAAAAAATTCATTTCGGCGAAAACAAAGTTTGTGCGTAAAAAGTCGATCGTTCAAGCACAGAAAAATTTTATTACGAACATTTTAAAAAAAAATTTGAAGAAAATCGGTTCACCGCAAAGTCATTTTTCAAAAAACACCATTTCGAGATATTCGCGTTTAAGTTCAGTTCAGGTTAGAAGTGCTGTAACTTTTTTTCTACTGCTCGAATCTTTATGAAAATTTGAGAAAATGTTTTCAAGGAGTTGTCCTTTAAGATAAAGTAATAAAAAATTTTTCGATTTTTTGAAATTAAAAAGGGTATATAGTATAACCCCTTAAAGTCGCCTCCCATAATAAATTTGGGTTTGTGCATATTGAGAAGTTCTTCATATTCTTCAACGAGGATTTTGTATCTCGGCGGGCAACATATTGCAGTAATTGACAAGGGTAGGTTCATTGCTTTTAATGTAATAGTTGTTGTTTGAATGTTGTGCGAACTGGTTTTTCTATCCTCATAATGTTTAATGCTGTTTTTAACAATAACAGCAGTGCGTACCCTCGCACAATTACTAGGGTGGATTGTATGATAGACATCGTCGTGTTTGAAAGTTATATGGCTGTGTCTTGTAAAATGAGTTTCGGATATTAGACATACATCTATTTTCTCTTTTTGTAAAATAAGTAGAAGCTCTTGTTGGTGCTTTAATAGTCCATTTGCATTCCATGTCATAATTCATTGAGCACCATTCATGCCTTAGAATTTGTTTTATGTTTTTCGAGGTTATCTAAACGGCTGCACAGATCGTTATTGAATTTTTTTTTTTGTTTATTTAACATCTCAAGGATTTGAGTGAGGTCTTCGATCATCTTTGTGCTTTTTTCGTTCACCACGTTTGAGCAGCTGCTTTTCAGTACTTCAGAAAAAGTGAGCTTACTCGTCTGTACACGATTCTGCTTGTTGACAGTATTTTTATTACCAATGGGGGGATTATTTGATGTACCGGGCAAATTTGTGGAAACTTTTTGTTTCTTAAAGGCTTTGTTACGAATGCTTTGAAGCTCCTTGGCAACAATACATCCTCTGTAGTTCGCCGAATGGCTTTCGCCAGTTTTTGGCACTCGATGGTTTTGTGCCTACCACTGCATTTAACGCACTTTGACATTTTGCCACAGAAGTTATTGTTGTGTCCAAATGCCTGGCAATTTTTACATTGTGGAATAAGTTTAGAACTCCCAATAGGCTCGATGAGAACAACGGTGTGAAGAATGTGTTTGATTTTATAAATTTTCTTGATGTCTTCATTAGAATCAAAAGTAGCTAAACACATGTGTAATACTATGTTCGGATCGACATTGAAAACATTTTGGAAACACATTTGTATGTTGTGGAATGTAAGTCGTTCGGACCGACAATGTGTGTTTTCGATGAGTTTTCACTGACAACTATCAATACGGGGATTCTCTTTCTCTTGCAAGATGACACAAAATGCAAAAATCCTATACCGAAATATGCAAGGCCAATGTAAACAAATATCAAGTGACAATTTAGGGCCGGCAAAATATGTCTTCCAAAAAATCGATTAAACTAGAGCAGGCACCGATTATATTGAGTGGAATGTAAGTTTTCAAGTAGTTTTCAGCGAATGTAGTGTTTTCGTTTGACAGATATTACATGGACGAAAACATAAGTTTTCGTGCGAAAACCAGTTTTTCCCACGACATGTTTTCAATGTCGGTCCGAACATAGTATAAAGGTTCTCATGTTTTCCACTTGAGTTTATTTACGACGTTCATAACATTTAAACCTTGTTCTTTTAAATCAACGATAATACTCGTATCACTAATGTTACACGAATGGTTGAGATTTTTAATCATAACCTTTATTGGGCGCGTTTGTTTGTCTTCAAAGAAATACCATGAAGCTCCCGACGCAAACAACATTTTTGTCACTGATCTGTAGTCAACACTTGATGTAACGGTTATTTTATGAATGTCGTTAAATAAAATGAGCTTTTAGTATTATCTTAATTAGGTTATTTATTTCTTTATAATTAGAGATTTTCAAAATCATAATAGGTGGAGAAGTATTTTATTTTAAGATCACTTCTGGTGAAGCTTCGGC
>CM050322.1:51552056-51578691 GCA_027475135.1 Bactrocera correcta
CGAATGCTCTCTATATAAAATGACCGGAGGGTGTCAACAATGCAAAGTTAAAAAAAAAATGGTTTTAAATAGACGGTGCGGGCGCGTGTGTAGCGGCGAACGTGACTTCTAGAACTGTGTAGAACAAAAAACGGCACAGCGTCACCTTCTCGTTGGTATAAGATGAAAAATGGAACAAAAACAGTTTGGTGTGGAGATGATCAATGATGCCCTGTTTTTCTAATTAAAGTGTTGATGTGGAGAGTGTTGTATTCACTGGTCAGTGATGCCCTGTATTTTTTTTTAATTAACATGTTGATGTGGAGAATGTTGTATTCACTGATCAGTGATGCCCTTTAGTTAAATTAGTTCGGGCGACTGGAGCTCATCTCAACAAGGTCCAAGACGGTTTTTGCCAGCAGTGCTTGGGCTGCCGAGCAGTGGTTCAGATTTAACTGAAGGCACCTCATCTTTGCGGTCTTGCGGCAGCCTTTTTATAAGCTGGGCAGCTAAAGCTACCAGTCGGATGCTTATTTGTCCCATGTGTGCATAAGAGACATAGTGGCTCCCTGCTGCATCCTTTTGCGGCATGCCCCTTTTCTCCACATCTATAGCAAGAGCCGGTGAGATCTCTGCTGCTTTTACAGCTACGCGATAACTCAAAGCATTTGAAGCATTGGGTAGGACTTGTAATTTCCCGGACCCTACAATTCACCCAGCTTATTTTTATTTTGTTTGCGTCTAAGAGTTTTCTTGATGTTGCCAAGGGACGCTAATAATTGCAATTTGCGTTTCATCTTTTAGCCGTCGCATAGATTTGATGGCACTACGTTCTACATTCTCGTCGTCAGGAAGTTTGTCGTTTATGGACGTACATACTTCCTCGGCTGTCGTTGCCTCGTCTAAGTCTCTAATTTCTAGCGTAACTGCTTGTGTTAGAACTTTAACTTCTGCCATGTCTTTTAGGACCTCTATTGCGCGTTCCTTGAGTATTTTAGAGGGCTCCTTCGTTTTTGCTTTAAGTTTTAGGAGAAGTTCACCTTTCGCTGTTCTCCTTGTTTTGCTCAAGCCGTCACCGAGGTCGTGAAGTCTGGGGTCTGATTTCATTTTCTTTGGCATTTCTGCGTAAGACATCTCACTGGTCTTCGAAATCATCAGGGCTTCTGTGCGCTTCAGTTTCCGTTTTGGGACCTTTGGTTCGGTTTTTTCCAACTCCGGTTTATTACGCTTGTTTTTCACCAGTTGCCATTCAGGTGCCTGATCATCCGGGGGAGCCCTGTCAGGTATTTTCGTTTGTTGCGTTTTACCAAAGTCTTTTCGTCTCTTATTCTTTGACGTTTCTTTCTCGTTTTCAAGTTTTCTCTTCGCTTGCATCGCAATCACAAACCACGGCGAAGTTTGGGACGTGTTTTCCCTCCTTTCACAGGGATTTGGATTGGTAGCACACTCAGAGGCCGCTAACTCATATAGTGAGGTTATCCGTCCTATTGTGTCCCTCATGGCCTGATGGATAGACCGTCTCTTTCCATCCTCAAGCATAGTGACCAGATTGCCAATCTGTTCGCCGAGTTGATAGAAGGCTGGCATATTTCCGCCAGTAATGGGTTTCCTTGCTATAGGGGTTACATTTTGCTGCTTGTCTTGTTCATCACCCACTGCTGTGCTGCTTTCGTGGTTGGAATGAAGTGGCGGTGTTCGCATGACATTTGAGCTTCGCCTAAAGGCCATGTGCTCGTTTATATTTTCAAGTTCAGCTTCCGTGATATTTTTAAAATTATTTGTGGTGTTCATTTTGTTGGGTCCCCCCTCGAGGCCGCTATCTCTGCAATCGCCGTGATGATACCGTGGTTATCTTTGCAATGCAGGGAGGTCACGCAAGGGTTGACGTAGGTCCTTATGGGTACATACGTTCAGTGTCAGATCAGCCTTAATCGGGAGCAAGGCTCAACCGAAATTGCAGCGCCAACTCAATGACGGCAAGCATCGAACGTACCTCGAAGCCTTGCCGGGGTTTTAGCGGGACGGAAGGCAGACGTAACATTAGCCGGTGAGCCATTTCGGCAAGATTTCACTCCGCTTACTAAAGTCACCGAATGCAAGGTCTGTCAGCTCCAATGCGCAAATTTTGAAAACCGTTTCCAGTAGATTTCCAGCAGAGTCTTACTGGGCTTAGAATCTGGTATCCGTTTTGATAGAATTATTTCAATATCCGTATGTTGTTGGTTGGTTCAGCCGCTCCTGACCTGGAGGCAGACGCTGCCCAGTGAGCCGCTCAATCTGAGTCAGACGCTCCCGGGATTTTTCTTTGTTTGACACGTAGTTTTGGGCGGTGTCGGTTCGCCCCATCACAGAGACTTCGTCGGGTAGATATAACCTTTTAAGCTATACCCTCCATCCCTGCTGTTTTGGTCGGGGACTGCTTATTGGTTATTCGCAGCTAACCTTCATATCTGGAGGCCGTTCAACTATCCGCCACCTGCTGACCCCCACAGTAGCACCAGCTAGCCCTGTGTGAGAAGGCATACTGTACCAACAACACACAAACGATAACGCGACCACAAGCCACTTATTAGTAGCTAAGGCTAAGGTGGCTCCTCTAAAAATGCTAAGTGTACCTCGACTTGAGCTCTGTGGCGCCCAAAAAGTCGAAAAATCGATTGCTTTCACGCAACATTTGATGATAGTGACACCCTTGAGCGATTTTCATCATTTCCTCGTGCCCTTCGAGTTATCGTCTAGCAGCTACAGTTCATAGAGCGACTCAAAAATAAAATTAAGGGAATTCAGCCAGAATCTAACCAATGCGTTACATTGACGCACCTAGAACTCCAAAAGGCAAAGGTCACGCTAATCGCATTCACTTAAATGCGCTATTTTATCCGCGATATCTCATTAATAAGAGCATTAAAACCCATTGATAATAGGAGTTCACTCTTGGTTCTTAACCCATTCTTGGACACTAAAGGTCTGCTTCGTGTGAATGGTATGCTAGCTAATTCAAGCCTGACGTACAACGAACGCCACCCTTTAATTATAGAAGAGAAATCCCAACTTGCCACATTACTCCTCAATTACATCCACTTAATCATGATTCACGCTGAACATCGCCTAATGCAGCAAATAGTCCGTCAAGAGTTCTATAGTCCCCGTCTTAAGCCCCAAATAAAGAAATGCATTTTCATGTGCAAGATCTGCACTATGCACAAGCAGAAATTGAGAACACAGATTATGACAGCACTTCCACCGGAACGCTGCAACTTCGCTCTGCCTTTCACAGTTATAGGTGTTGACTTTGCTGGGCCTTTTCAGATAAAGGCGTTCATGCTAAGGTCCCCCACTCTAATGAAAGCAGTGCACCTCGAGCTGTGTACGAATCTGACAAAGGAGGCTTTTCTCGCGGCATTCGCTCGCTTCGTCGGACGACGCGGCTTCCCATTAAAACTGATGACCGATAATGGAAAAACCTTCATTGGAGCCCTAAGAGCCACTGAAAAGGAGTTTGTGGATTTTATCAAACAAGTCTCACCAGAGATTGTACAAAGATATGCTTCCCAAGGTATTAACTTGCAATTCATCCCTCCAAGCGCTCCTCACATGAGTGGTTTATGGGAATCAGCAGTAAAAAGCTTTAAATACCACTTCAAAAAAGTAGCTGGAAACTACAAATTTAATTGTGAACAGTTCATCACACTGTTAGTGCGAATTGAAGCCGTTCTCAATTCACGGCCACTCACAACCTTCTCGCAAGATCCCTCTGAATTCACAGCCCTAACACCAGGGCATTTTCTCAAAGGAGCGTGGGGTCGCTATTCTTATTAAATCAATGGGTGAGAATAAAAATTCTCCATCACGATTTCAGCCGCCGATGGAAGGAAGAGTACATAAAGGACCTTCATAAAAGGTACCGGTGGAAGGGTCCACAAAAGGCGCCAAGGCTTGGAGATTGTGTCATAATCCATGATGATTGTCTAGCTCCTGCCGAATGGCGACTTGGCCGCATAGAAAAACTGCACTACGGTTCCGACGGTCATGTGCGAGTTGTTGATCTCCGCACTCAAAGCGGCGTGATAACACGACCGTTCGTGAAACTATGTTTTCTACCATATATTAACGAAATTGTATAGAATGAAAAAACCGCCGATAATCCCGCAAAAAAGTTTAAAAATCAAATAATTAATCGATATTTCCGCAAACAAAATTTAAAATCAAATAATTAATCGATGAACCCGCAAATAAAAACTAATCTGAACTACTAACGAATCTAACCGCAATGGTCGATCTACATGACGACCCATTCTTGCCACACACCGTGGCACAATCGCCGTAAAAATTTGCATGCAACTAATTTGTAATTATATAATAACTGCTTCATAAAGATCAATATGGATGTGGATATGCCCAGCGTGCCAACACCAACAGTGAGGTCCACTATTACTGTGCCACGCCCTGGGGCAGCTCCTGCGCCCCAAGCCCAAGTGTAAGGCCTCCTGCAACCGCTCCTCGCAGCGGTACGGGACCACTACCACCCTCCTCTGCACCAGCCGCGGATCCTCCGCGCAGCCGATGTCCACTGTATCGGCGCTCTTATCGGCTACAGCATTGCAGCATTTTCCGTAACATGCAGCCCTTACAACGTCAGAAGGTTGCTCAGGCACACGGACACTGCCTGAATTGTTTGCACAGGAGTGTACGTCAGTCACCCTCTGCCAACTGTGCAACCGGCCACACCACACTATGCTGCATCGTACTCTCCGCGGGCAGATCGCAGCAGACCAGCCGTCCGGGTCGGCAAAGAAGGCTAATAGCTTCTCCTCCAACCATATCGAGGCGAAATGAGGCACCATCACGGCGTCGACAGCCTCGGACGTCATACCACCGCTCCACTGGCCTCTGCAGTGTTCTTGCAACGCTGCAGAAACTACAGCGACTGCTAAGCTAATACTCGCCTAGGGGGGTCGGGATGGCTAACACACGTCCTTGGACGATACCAACTCGATCCACATATGAAGACACCACTCACGAATACATCACACATGAAGACAACATCATACAGTTATGCAGTAATACAGCGTATTCACCACTCAGCAGCCATTAAAAGGATCAGCAAAAACGAGCAACGGCCCTTTTTTCGATTCCCGTTCGTAGTGACATTTCCTCCGGCGGTCCGCATGACTGAAGCGAGTGCTGACAACAAGTGTTTTTTACAAATGAAATAAATCAGGATATTGTACTTAATACAAACGTTCAAATTGTTTTTTTTTTACAAATGAAATAAATCAAAGTGGGTTTTACTAAAAATAACTCATAGTGGTTGTTACTAAACAAATTCAAGTGGGCTACTGAATAAAAGCAAAGTGTCTAGCTGAAACCATTGGAGAGATCATTAAAATAAATTTAAAAGTATTCTATTAAAACAATCAAAAGTGCAGTGAATGGTAAAGAATCCCGGGTGAGACACCCAACCGCAGCAAGTGTCGTGGAAGCAGAAGAAGTAAGTAAACAATTTGGTTTTGTTTGTTTTATCAAAACATAGCGCATTAGCCCCTATCAATAGTTTTCGCTTCTTCTTTTTACATTTCTTCATCATTTGCTTCTTAACTTTCTTCATCGCTAACTTCTTAACATTCTGTTTCCAAGAACTATCTGTAAAATATTCTAAATCTGAGGCATTCGAAGAAATGTTTTCTTTACTATCAAGATCATGCATTCAATGCATCAATTTCCATGTATTTGCTTTCTTTTACTCTTTCCGGTTGCCAAGTTACAATATTACCATCATCATTTTTATTATTATTGGAGGTTTTCAAATTACCAACCAATTTATTTAATGGTCTTGAGATGGGTTTAAATGTTTCCTTCAACAAGTTGATTCTATCCAATTCTCCTAATTTTATTTTTTGAATTTTTTCTTTTAATACTTTTCTGGTCTTAGCAAGATTTGCTAATATAGTCATATGATTATTGGACATGATCTTTAGCGAATGAGATAAAAAATCTGTTACCTATCAGCCAAGTATCTGGTGTGGTGTATGCTTTTTATAGATGTCTTATATATGTATAAAATTGTCCAAACCCCTTCTGTAGCGACACTTGTTTATAGGATCATCTTTACTTATAACAACAAAGCCGCATTTATTTATCCAAGGCTCGGCGCACCTTTTTAAAAATGTCTTGTATAACATATCTCCAATAACATGATCATTATAGATATGATTAAGATTCATTTCACCATGTTTGAATACAATAATAATGTTTGCATTATCACGAATTAGATGTTTAGGAATCTTTGTATAAATTTGACATAAATAAAAGGAATCAATAACTTTATGGCGACTCATACAAAAATAATCTCGTATTGTACTTTATTTTCCACATGTTACATCATCGAATATAAAAAATAGAGTCCGGTTTGGCTTCAGTGGGCTTGATAACAACAATGTTTTCACTAAATTTATAAATATTTATTCCTTTTATCGGTTCTATAAGCCTTTTTAGATAGATATATTTCAGCTGATATAATGATTTTGAATAAATGTATATATTTCGGAAATTAAGCCCGCTAGGGCTTTCAGTTAAACTGAGCATAACATTAGTTTTTCCACAAATTGGTGGTCTCACAATTAGCGCTCGTATGGAATTTGATAAACGGGAACTATGTCTACTAACATTTTTAACATTTATGCAATTGAGTTGAAGGCGTTGTTTAACAACTTTCATTTTGTTTACTAGACCTATATCAATATAAATATAATATAAATATCAGACATCAAGCTGATAAAGTTTTATCTGTAGAAGCCTGGAAACGTGTTACATCTAAGGACTGTGATTTTAAAGAAGGATCAAACTCTTGGCTCGTAACAAATGCAATGAAGGCAAAACTCAAATTTGGAATGGGTATTAAAAATAAGAAAATAAATACATCTACATGTAAAAAACGTAAAAAGACGAAACCCCGTAAAGTACCAACAAACAAAATATTTTTTAGGTTAAAAATGGTATTAACATGCTTAACAAAAAGAAGCCACAGTCATTTAATGAGGTTATAACATTGCACAGAATGCTATAAAATCTAGCTTTTTAAATAAAAAAGTTAACATACCGAGAATAATTCCAATCGCAAAAATTGGTGGAATTTTACCACTGCTACTTTTTTTAACAGCGTTAGGTGCACTTGGCGGTATAGCATCTGGTCGATCAGCCATAGCCAAAGTATTGAATGGTATCAGGAATGGAAAGAAGCAATTGGCTGAGGCTAGCCGTCATAATAGATATATGGAATCAATCGCTATGGGGAAGTGTTTATTCCTCAAGCTATATAAAAGAGGATCTGGGTTATATTTACGACCCTATCCAAAAAACTAGTAAAAAAAAGCTACCAAAAAGACCGTTAACAGACGTAGATTTAATGAAATATGGCAATCATCTTAAACATTTTAGGGGAATTTTTATGCGAAACTCATTACCGAAGAAACCAAAATCTCAAGAATGTGTATTTCTTAATTTAGATGATGCTGACATTGCTTAGATCTACTTTACAAATATTTTGAGTAAAAATCGTATGCAGCTTAGATCTAAATGTATACATTGATGCAATATATACATTATTTTCTAACAGACCTTTTTTAAAATCATTTAAGCTCAATGTAGAAGTTATCATTATCAATTCCAAATGAATACATTTTCGCTCTTAACCCGATAAATTGTTTTATCAACTTTTCGTTTCATTCATCAACTATAATACCTAAAAGCTTCTTATTCAATCGAGGAAAATTAAAAATACTTTTTTTTGGATATGAAGAAGTATCGAAAAATTTTGAGATATCACCACGAATATCATTACAAAAGTCATCAGTTTGAACATCATAAATGAATGAATCAGTATCCATATAATTCAAGGTAATATTATTTTTATATTTCTCTTTGATATAATGATAATCTAAACTACTATATATTTTAAATTTAGAAAGTTCTAAAACGGAAAAACCAATAACATATATCAGATCTGATACTCGTTTCAATTAAATCGCAAATATATTATCAAAAAATTTGCTCAGAAATTGGGCTCTAGCACCTACGAGGTTTAACAATTAAGTAATGAGACTGATTTTATTGCCGCGCTTGTGGTAAACCTGTGACCTTGAAATTCCCTTTCTCTTTTTCCGGCATCCCTCTTCATTGATATATGTGCCATCGCTCTAGCTTGTTTAGTTCGCCTGCATCGTCAAGTTGAGTAGACGTGTGTTTGTAGTGCTCGTCACGAAAATGGAAAAACGAAATCAAGAGCAACGCGTCACGATAAAATTTTGCGCCAGATTGGGCGAAACAGCTTCGGAAACGTACGCTAAAATTGTAAGAGTGTATGGTGATAGTGCTCTTACACCCGGAAACCAAACACCAAAGCTCACAATGGTTGTCTCCGCACGCCCCCCGTCCTAAAAAGCTCGCATGAGCAAGTCGATAGTCGATTTTTGATAGCCTTGGAATCGTCTACAAAGAATTCGTTCCACCGGAGAAGACTGTGAATCAAATATACTATTGCAAAGTACTCGAAAGATTGCGAAAACGAGTCAACAGGGTGCGCCCAGAATCGAATGCCGGTATTCTGCGAGTAGTCTCAAGTCTCTAATAGAGACGAAACTGTGGTGAAATCTATTTTGTGACTGTTTGGTATTCTGGCGAGCTTGTCTCATCTCTAATTGAGCAATAGCAGTCACTAACTTGTTATATGCTTTGCATCAGGGCCCTTTTCCACAAAACAACTTATCAACTTTTCACTTTGTACTTTGCAAATTTTCGTCAATTTGCAAAGCTTTCTGTTCTACAGAACTATGAAATTTGATAAGTTGAAATTGATAAGTCTAATTTGCTAAGTCTTTGCAATTTTTATGTTCTCTTTGTAATTTCTGTTCCACGTACGTTCTTTTGTGCAAATTGCAAAACATATATTGAAAAGTGTAATTCGCAAAGGCTTTGCATATAATTATGTTGTTCCGTTCCACAAAAACTGTAAACTCTATTTTTGTAAAGCACAATTTGATAAGTTTGTCAAAAATTTGCAAGGTAAACGACCGCTTTGCAAATTCATATTATCATAACTAGTCAAGCTTTCAAAATGTTAAGACGTGGGTTTTGGTCGACAATAGTGAAGACGCGGTTAAAGCTAGAAATTATAGAGACCGAATTAATTTTTCGGGACTATAAAATTTCAATTTTAAAGAGTGCTTCCTTCTTTTCTTTTAAATAATGTTGGACAAAAATTAGAGCACAATACACAGCGCAGTCATGCTTTGTCGGCTGAAAATCAACTACTGCTGTGCCTGCATTGGCTCGGAAATGGTTGCCAGTACCATGGAGTTGCAGCTTTGCATGATGTTGCAAAATTCACAGTTTGCAGAACCATCCATAGAGTTGCCGACTTTATAATAGACGTTTTATTTCAAAAAACAGTGCGATGGCCCGATGATGTCAGTGGTATTGCTGAAAAGTTTTTTCTGTTGGGTGGATTCCCTTCTGATGGCACAATCATTCTAATTGATACGGTTTCATTACACGAGGAAGGATATGTTGACCGGCATGGAAACCACTCATTGAATGTAATGATGATATGTGGGCCAGACTACACATTTTACAGCGTAAATGCAAGTTGGCCGGGCAGCGTTCATGACTCAAGGGTGCTACGGAATTCGGCTGCAAGTCAAAGATTTGACAATGGATGGAGACCATTTCCGGATGCTGTTGTTTTGGGTGATAGTGGTTATGGATTGAAAAACTGGTTGATACCACCATTATGCCGAAGTCCCAATAATCCTGCTGAAGAAGTTTTCAATCGTTGCCACAAAAAAAAAACGCCGCATAATTGAAAATATTTTTGGCATTCTTAAAGAAAGATTCCCGTGTCTAAATTATTTGCGACTGAGCCCTTAATTTGCAGGAAAGACAGTCATAGTTTGTGCCATCTTACACAATATTGCCTGTAGCATCGGAAGGAGTAGTGAAAATATGCAACCCACTGAAGTCACTGACAATGAAAGCGAGGAGTTGGATGAAAATGCTGAAGAAGAAAATGATGCCCTTAATAATATAGATCAAGGCAGTGGAATAGAAAGGGTTACTTCCTTGCTACAATACTTTACCTAATGCCAACTATTATAGTATTGTTTAAAATAAAAGTGGTGTTTTGGCCATGACCTTTTTCCACTGCAAAAGCGTTGTATCTTTTTGGGGCATTTTAAGGGTTTGAGATTAAAGTCTCAGAGAATAAATAATAAAAGAAGTGTTTTTGTATTTATTTACATCATTTTATTAATTTCAGAGCTTTTTTGTTTTTATCACAAATTATTTCACAATAAAATGTTTAGAAATCAAATACACCCCAATGAAAAATTGGCCTTTGGTAATCAAACCTCTTCAAATAACAGACGCGATACATTTTCAGTTTCTGCTGTTGCGATTCCCAGTGAGATAGCAGAGGGTGGAAGTAGGAGCACCCTCTCCAGTTTTAGGCATTGAAGTTTCCGGTAGTTAACCTCAACCTCAAGGGGGGTCCATCCGCCATTTTTTCTCTCTATCCAAGGTTTCACTTGGATACTTGGTCGAGCGCTTCCTCTTTCTTGGGTTTAGAGGTGGATTGGCAATTGTTTCTTCTGAAATAGATATTCTGGAATCATTCTCAGCTGACGGTAGATTTTCTCAGTTGACATAACTTTCTGGCAAATTCAAACCATCTACCACAGCTGAATCTGATTCCAGAATATCGAGGATGTCCAAGTCAGCTTCATCCATCACCTTGTCCTTCCCACCTCCGGATCCAGTATTTCGGGCGTTATCCCTTTTACTCTGCAAATTAACAAAATTGAATTCACAAAAATACAAAAAGTTTCTCGTTAAAAACCAGCAGCTCGATTTTGATTTTGAAGCCATGGTTTCTTGGGCAAATTTTCTTAGAATTCATCGTAGCTTACGAATTTTATAACCGCTTCGTCGAAAAAAAATTGACCCACTCTAGTGCACATAGCAATTAGAAATATTTTGGTTAAACCGGTTGTTATCAGAAAGAGTTGTTGATTGAGTGCACTGTTAACTCACAACAACAATGTCTATGATGACGTTTTGTTTTGTTGTTGTCAACAACATGCTTGTTAGTTATTAGCAATGCACAATATAAGAATTCCACAACAACAAATGATGAAAATATAATTATTTGCTATCTGTAGGCAATAAATTGTTGTACTTACCATTGTCCGGCCCAGAGCCCAAACAAACTGTCCCTTGCATAGGTCCATGTTTTTTGTGCTGACGCCAGTTGTAGGGATTTGGCTTTTTTTAACACATCCTCCCAAGCTGCCTGTTTATCTAATTGTTAACCTTCACAAAGAAATGTATACTTAAATATGCTTGAAATTTACAATCATTTATTTAAAAAATACTTACTCTGTTGTTTTGAAAACTAGCAAATAAAATGTTTTTTTTTTTTTTTATTACATCTAAAACAGCAAGTTTTTTTTTTCAATTTGTATTTTGCGGCTCATTTTAACAACTCATATAAAGCAATGCAAAGTGAAAAGTGATGAGACAGAAATGCAAAGTTGATAAAACGCTTTGTGGAACACTTTGCACACTCACTTTGCAAGAGAGTGCAAAGACTTTGCCAAAATATGCTCAATGCAAAGTGAGATTCCCAAAGAATATCGTGGAACATAAACGCTTTTCACTTTGCAGAACAATATTAATTGATAAGTGCAAAGTGAAAAGTTGATAAGTTGTTTTGTGGAATAGGGCCCAGGCCATATAAAAAAACAAACAAAAAAATCCGCTAAAAAAATTGGAAGTTGGAACTTTTTACCTTTATGAAAAAAAGAGGGGAGGAAAAGGGGGAAAGGTATTAATTTTATAAGTTTGCAATAATGGATACAAGGTCCACATCTTCCAGCTACATTTACAGGCACAATCTGATTGTTATGCGAAGCAAAAAAAATCCGTTTTCATACGAAGAGAACACATATAGGAAGTTGGTTTCCCAAGTCTTTGTGCTGGGATCTCATTTATCAAAAAAAAAAAATGTGGGAGCAATTTCTGAAATCGATTCGAGGGAGTATTACACTCTAGGTAGAGCAGCACGTCAAGAGTGCATTAACACATTAGATAATTAAAATTCTACCAATATACTTATTGTTCAGTTCAAACTTCATTTATAAAATAAATAAAGATAACAATAAATAATTGATATATACATAAAACGGAATATTTTTCACATTCATTTTTTTATACAAAAAACATCACAATAAATAATTCATATGTAAATAAAGAGGAACATTTTTCAATTTAACTTTTTTGCACAAATAAATAACAATAAATAATGCATATGTAGTACATAAAAATTCACATTTTTAACTTTTTTGTACAATTTTCCGCCGCTAAATTACTAATAGATTCCGTGTGTGTGTTAATGGAATCTAAATTTTGAATCCGGAAAACTCTCTCCTCCTCGGCTTTTCCTTTCATTAAATCCATATAATTTCTAAACATTTCGTCCGTCGTAATTTTTTTGCTACGTTACGATGACGGAGTGCAGTCAAGGTGATGGTGCAGCTGTGAAAACTACTTCTTCCTAAATTAGAAAAAGAAAAAATAATTATGAATTCTACACACTCGTATTAGTCTTTCTTGCTATTCTTACCTCTGTTCCAATGGCTGGTACATCAGCCAACCCATCTACCGCAATTGACCCCAACGTATCCAACACTCTCTGCTCCGTTTCAGAGAGCTCAATTGTTGAGCTGGGACCGCCACCTATCACCAGCTTGTGCGCCTTGGCTTTCCTTGCACTTATTTGGTTTTTCCAATGGCTCAGGACATAAATACATACATATGACAATATCTATGGTTAAAAATTACCTCTCTCCATTTGATGGGGTTCCAGGTGGGCCCCTTTAGGGCATTTAATTGTACGGAGAGTTTCGCCCAAAGCACCTCCACCCTTTTCGGCCGTGATGGGTCGTTTTTATGCAACTTTATCTCCGGGGGAATCCGCACAAAGTTGAGATAGCACTCAATTTGCTCCTTCGAGGTGCGCAACGCTTTATTATGATCTGTAAAAAAGATACAAAATAAGGAAATTTATGTTGTTTACAATTACTTATCTTCTTTTTCTTATGTTAAGCATTTATTATAAACTATTTCAGTATTAGTTTTCAATAATTGTACTGTGCAATTATTAAGAAGAAGTTTTACTGCTGAAATTTTATGAAAAAAAAACTAATTGCATGCAATCGTTTCATACATTACGATTGTGCACTTGCACTCATCTCTAATCAGCTAAACTAAACAACTGATTGCTGCCCTTATTTTTACCATATTATTTGGTGAATATTTTTGAGACTGTATACCAAAATGAGACATCCTGACTAACAGAGTCACTAAATTACGAATGTGACAATTAGAGACATGAGACAATCGTGACAAGCAGAATACCGGTATAAATCTACTTCTAATATGTAACCGACTAAAGAATCTTCTGGTATACTAAAAACATGAGGAAGATTGTGTGACATAGCATCGCCATATAAATTATGGACATCTAAGTACATTATAAAATTTGAAGGCTTAGTCACATCGTAATCACTTCAATATTTATTGTTAGCAACTGAATGCCGTTTACAGCATTGAACAGTACATCCTCTAATACCGGACAAAATAAAATTATGAATGTTTTCATCAGTAAACAATTCTAATTCTATTCTAGTTATTTTGAGCATTGCATCCCAAGATAATCCTGGAGATGTACTATATAATATTGACATGGGTCTAGTCGATAAATTCCTTTACATAATTTCCTAAAATTTTCAAAAATGTCACTGAGGAGTAGCACATCTACTTTTATATATAATAACTAGCTGACCCGGCAAACGTTGTTTTGCCATGTATATTATTTCTAGGAATCATTTTTTAGTTCAATAAAATAACTATCTACTACTAGGCGTGCAGGATGTACTTATAATCGAAAGCATTATAAACATTGAAAGTATGCTTTATTTAAGTTAATAATTTAATCCTTATTAAAGTAACGAATATATTTTAAATTAAAATTTTTGATAGCTTTCTAAATATAAAAAATAATTATTCATATTATCCTATCAATTATGGCAATTGAAAAAAATTAATCTCTCAGCGCAATAGAGTGTACAATATTCTTGGTTAGTCCGTCTTTAGCCAACACAAACAAACTGGAGGGTTTTCCCACGCGAGAACATGCCACATATAGTTGTCCGTGGGAAAAGCATGATGTTTCCAAATCTAAGCCACATACAGATAATGTCTGGCCTTGTGACTTATTGATCGTCATAGCGAATGCCAATCTAATGGGGAATTGAGTGCGTTTGAATTCAATTGACACATCTGTAGTAATCATAGGGACTCGTGGCAGCAACACATTTTCGCCTTGAAACTTGCCATTCAAGATGATGGCTTCAATGACGTTTTTCATTAATCTTTTAATGACTAACCGTGTGCCATTACACAGCCGTGGTGGGTTTAAAGTGCGAAGCAGAATAATCGGAGATCCAACCTTCAATTGTAAATGATGTGGTGGCATGCCTGGCGAATCCAATGAATTTAAAAACTCAATTGGATAATTCACAGTCTCGTTGGTATCGCAAACTGCATCGATAGATTTGTATGACACCAAGTCCCCAGGCAACAACTGTTGAATCCTTAAATTTAACCCATTGACGTCCACATTTTTAACTGCCAAAATCGCTCTTTCTGCCAGCCACTTACGATTTGCATATTGTGTGTGTTCGTCGGGAAATATGTGATCGCTGAGAGTATTTTGCGAGTCGATGATTGTGCAGAAGTCCATCTGTAATTTGATGCATCCAGTATTTTCATTTACATCAACTTTCCCATCACCAATATCTAACAGTTTTTTAGAGAAATTTTCGGCGGATAGATCCTGAAGCGTTTGAACGCGCATGTTCACCGTCAGTTGTACTTTTTCAACATTACGCCATAGTCGCGATGATTTTAAGCAAGCATTAATTTCATCAAGGTACGTTGAACGTGGAATAACGGTAAGTGTTTGTCTAAAATCACCAGAAAGGAGTAACAAAGTGCCGCCAAATAGTTTATCATTGTTTTTTATATCCTTTAATGTCCTATCTAATGCCTCAAGCGAATGTTTGTGTGCCATAGTGCATTCATCCCAAATAATAATTTTACATTGTTTCAGCACTATGGCCACAGACAATTGTTTTTTTTATGTTGCACACTGCATCTGGATTATTTTGAATGTTCAGTCTCCGACTGTCACTCGACGCATACGGTTGTGCTATCAGTAATTTCGTTGTGTTAATCAATTTCGCTAGTGCAAGTTACATTTTCGCATTCCTTTTCGCACCTTATTTTTCAATAAGCCTGCTCTTATTTACTGACTCCTATTAATTAAATCAAATTGTGTAAACATGTCCCCTTGGGGGACCGCTCTAAAAAATAATAGGTTCGCCCTATTATCTTCTAGTCCTCAACCAAAAAGAAAAAAAAGCCAACCCTATATCGAATGAAGAATTATTTCCTACTCTACCAACAACAATTAAAGACAGTCCAAAATATATAGTGGTAAGTTCAAGTGATGCAAATAAGCCGTTGAATAAATTTTCCTGCTTCGCCGTTCACAAAGCCCTGAAACATATTAGCTCCGAAATAATAAAAATCAGTCAACTAAGGGACGGTAATTTGCTACTCCTAGTTAAAAATAGCACTATCGCAAAAAAATTCACTACAACAAAGCAACCCTTTGGGATATGCAGTGTAAAAATTGAGCTCCACAAAAATCTAAACTCATGCAAAGGTACCATTTACGCTCCGTGCCTTAACGATATTCCAGAGAATGAAATAATCGAAAACTTGCAAGAACAGGGTGTCATATCAATTTATAAATTTCCGAAATACATAAATAGCCAACCAACTCCAAGTGGTGCAGTCCTCCTAACTTTCGATCGCTACTCCCTACCGGAAAAAATTGATGTTTCATGGTATACAACAAAGGTAAGACCATACTATCCAAATCCTATGAGATGCAAAAACTGTCAATTACTTGGTCACACAAAAAAACGCTGCAATAAGGTCCCTACTTGCGATACATGTGCATTACCAACCCACAATCCCTCACCCTGTACTCGCACTCTCTGTGCAAACTGTTCTGCTGATCACCCAGCCTCAAGTAAACTGTGTCCAAAGTTCACCCAAATAAAGAATATAATAACAATTCAAACAGACAACAAATGCTCTTTCCGCAAAGCAGTAAATATCCATAAAGCACAAATACCACCTGTTTTCAATTCTTCATCTCCTTCATTCGCTAACGTTATTAACAACCCGACAAACATAACTCCCACAAACAATCAACAAAACACTCAAACAAAAGAGCAAATCTCGCTCTCCTCTATTACTGCACCTACAACTTCCAACTCTAAAACAACAAGTGCAGTCGAAGACTCAACTGTAACACCTTTTGACTACAACGCAACAACCTCACTCATTTCAAACTTGATCACCCAACTCTCACCCAACTCAGTAACACTCCCGCCGCCCCATTACCCACACAACCCCCATCACAAAATAGACTATGAAAATTCTCCAGTGGAATTTGAAAGGTCTATTTAACAATTATCCAGATTTAAATATACCCATAAATGAATTCTCACCACACGTAATTGCATTACAAGAAACTCACCTCCCAGCAAATAAAACGGCATATACTCCTCACAAATACATTGGTTATTTCCATAATCTACCACAAAACAAATCAGCTAAACAAGGCATTGCCCTGTTTATCAAAAAACATATCAAACACAAACGTATCCCAGTCTCTTCCAACATTTCCGCCATTGCAATAGAAATTAACATCGGTTTCAAATTTTCCATAGTCACATGCTACATCCCTCCGAATCAAAAGTTTACGGCAGGAGAACTTATAGGTGTCATCAACGCTGTTCCTGCACCCACAATAATCATTGGAGATTTTAATGCTTGGAGCCCCCTATGGGGATCTACCTCCTCAAATGGAAGAGACCAAATAATGGAAGATGTTATTCTCTCAAAAAACTTATTTGTTCTTAATGATAGATCACCAACTCACTTTTCCTCCCATAAAACTTTCACTCATATAGACATCGCTCTTTGTTCAGCTTCCATAGCCCATAAACTCTGTTCTTATACTCTAGAAGACCTTCACAATAGCGGCCACTTTCCTATCATAACTACCCTCATCACACCGATACAATACATCATTAAGCCGAGATCAAAATTTCTTACAGATAAAGCTGATTGGTTAAAATATTGCTCCCTGCTCAACACATCAACAAGTGCTGAAATAATATCAGAAAACATAAACGCAGAAGCATCAAAAATAAAAAGGATTATTCGATCCGCTGCACATATCTCCATTCCCCAAACTAGCACAAAAAAATTTTCCGCCAAACTACCATATTGGTCCAATCTATTAACTACCTTGAGAAATACAAAACAAGCTCTTTGGTCTAAATTCAAACAGAACGTAACAACTGAAAACTTAATTAGATGCAAAAAAGCAAACTCTAACTTCAGAAGAGAACTAAAGTCTGCTAAACGCATAGCCCTTGAAAAACTAACAGCTAATATAAAACCCACTACAAGCTCTAAAAAAATATGGAATGACATCAAATCTCTTTCAGGAGGACATAAACAAAATAAAATTGATTTTATTCAATCTCCCGTAGGTCCCATTTACGATCCGCAGCATATTGCAGAAAACTTTGCACAAACATGGTCAAACAACTCCAAAAATTTCAACTTTCACCCGAATTTTATTACACTTTCTAATCAAATCATCTCCCAAACATACCACAACCCATCCCCGTGTTTCGAAGCTACATTGATAGAATCTCCCATTACATTAGAAGAGTTCGATTCTACTATCAGCAAAATGTCCGGAAAAACCCCTTGATCAGACAAAATTTCCTACCCCCTCCTAAAAAATCTTCCATACTCTTTAAAAATCAGACTTATAACCCTATACAATAACATATTAAAGCAGGGTATTGTACCTCAAGAATGGAAAAAAGCTACAATTATTCCCATCCCTAAACCCAACAAATCGAGTGCCTCAATTTCAGACTTCAGACCTATTTCTTTGATACCCTGCATTGCCAAAGTTTTGGAAAAAATTATATCAAAAAGACTCATGTGGTATTTAAAACAAAAAGGACTGATAAGCCCCAACCAGTTTGGTTTTCAAAGTGGTCTTGGCGTCATTGACCCACTTCTTTACTTTGAACACCACGCTACCACAACAATATCTACCAAAAATCACTTATCCGTCCTCAGTCTAGATTTTGAGAAAGCATTCGATAGAATTGGAGCTCATACGGTATTACAAGAATTAAAAAAATGGGACATTGGAGATAAAATGTATAATTTCATAAAGTCATTCCTTTCAAATCGTAAGATTACAGTAAGTGTTAGTAACCACAACTCCAACATATACCCCCTACATAATGGCATACCCCAAGGATCTCCCCTTTCAACAACACTATTTATTATTGCCTTTAACCAATTAAGCAACTTAATAACCTCATACCGATGTGTAGATCATATCATCTACGCAGACGATGTTTTAATTTTTTCGGCTTTAAAAAATTTTAACCAAGTAAAAATCATTTTTAGCAACATCCTAACCGAAATAACAGAATGTTCTAAAACTTCAGGAACAAAAGTTTCTCCAAGCAAAAGCGCAACATTTCACGTTTGCAGAAAAAGAAAATGCACCTTCCCTAACCTATCCTTCGAAAACACACAAATTCCTCACACTACAACTTTAAGAATACTTGGCTTAATTTTTGATAAAAAACTAACATTTAAGGAACATTGTAAATATGTTAGATTAAGTTTACTTAATAGACTAAACATTATAAAGTTTCTCTCTTCAAAACACTGTCATATCCATACCTCAACTCTCGTAAATATTGTAAAAGCATTGATGTTGTCAAATATAGACTTTGGACTCGCAATCTATGGACACTGTGCTAAATCCCATCTCGCACTCATTGAAACCCCTTATCACATAGCGGTAAAAAGGAGCATTCGCGCATTCCCTACTTCTCCAACCAAAGTGGTCTTAACTGAAGCAGGTCTACCCAGCATCCATCTCCGAACAAAGCAGAATACAATGATGCTCATTCCAAAGCTCCTCCAGTGCAAAAACTCCCTTTTGTTTAATGCGATGAAAACATATCGTACCACCAAAAAACTATCCACGATCGTACAATGTATAAACATTATAGAAAAACTTGACATAATATCAACACCTCAATTAATAAAGGAGAACACTCATCCTCACTGGCTGACGTTAAAATCATCCATAATAAGTACATTATTCAAGTATCAAAAATCAACCACCAACGTAGAACAATATAACCAGCTATTTAACGACGCAGTAAACATTTACAAACCAGAGTGGAAAATTATCTACACCGATGGATCAAAATCGGACACCCACACTTCGTTTGCAGTGACAAACGACCAAGGTGTCATTATAACCGTCGGTGTTTTACCACCGTACTGCTCTATACTTACAGCTGAAGCGGCTGCGATATACGAAGCGGTGCTATTTATTGCACAATCTAAAGAAAAACACATCATATGCAGTGATAGCAAATCGACAATTACCGCGCTGTTGAATGATACAAATAACTCAGTACTGATCAAGAATATAAAAGATATTTTATATAAACACAAAAACATAATCAAGATCATGTGGATCCCTGGACCCGCTGGTATTAGAGGCAACCAACTTGCAGACGATCGCGCCAAAAAGGCGAGTAGAGAACCAGTTTTCTCGTACGCACACGTCACATCAAAAGATATTCGCAACCTAGTAAAAAAAGAGCTTTACGAGTCAAACTCTAGAGACTGGATAAACTTTCAACACCAATACAAGGAACACAATCCCACCGGTGTCAAGCCAAACTACCCATCCGACTGTTCCTGCCAATACATAAAAATATTTGTGCGCCTTAGATTAGGTCACACTTTAAGAACACACAATTATCTGTTGAACAAAACGGAAAAACCTAGCTGCACACTTTGCAATCATCCAAACGACTCAGTTAACCATATCCTAAACGACTGCACTACACTAGCACAAAAAAGGAAAACCATCTTTGGAAACAGGGAACCCTCCCGTCTACTGGAAACACCAAATATTGACAACATCAATGCTATCAACAATTTTCTTAAGATATGTAAGATAAATAACATTTAAATATTATGAGCAAATAAACACTAAGTATTAATTATACACTTAATTTTAATTAGACATAACTATTGTAATAGGTAGCCGAAGGCCCTAGTAGCCAGTGCTTAATCTCTGTGTATTAATTATTAATAATTAGTTCTCATTAAAAATAAATAAAATATTTTGAATGTTCAACGCAGCTTAAATGCTGAATGAGCTGTTCTGCCTCCATCTAATAAAGTTGCTGCAATGCCAGAAGATGCAACGGCCAATGCGATGTCATTTTTTAATCGTATCTCGGCCAGAAGTAACGAAATAAGGAATGTTTTTCCAGTTCCACCTGGTGCATCCAAAAAAAAAGAATCCTCCTTGTCCTGCCGAAACTGCCAGCATGATGCGGTCGTAAATAATTTTTGTTTTTCGTCATTTAGTAATGTCGTCGTCATCCCTACTCTCATAATTAATGGAACTTGAAATTATGAACTATGTATAAGAATTTATCGTACTACAATTGTAATATTCGACTGCCATCTTGCAACCCTATTGCGGATATGCGGATAGAATTTCGTCAACGATATCTCACGAACAAATCAACCGATTTTGACTCGGTTTGCAGCCATCGACGTGATTTTTCAGAGTCAAAAGCTGATTAGTCTTCAGAATTAATCGGTCGAGTCGTTTCAGAGTTATTTCAAAAAAGTCGATTTTTGCGATTTCTTTCGTCAACAATTTCTCGCAAGAAAATTGATCGATTTTGACCCGGTCTGCGGTAGTCGGCTTAGTTTTGTGAGGTTGACTTCTGATTGGTTTATGGAATTGATGGATATAGCCGCTTAGAAGTTATTCCCAAAAACCACTTTTGAGTTTTCTCGAAATATACCGAACCGAATTGGCTCAAAATTTTAGAAAATCTAAGTTATGTGAAACTCTTTGAAATGCCGTTGGGTAGGGTTGAATCGCTTGATCCGTTAAAAAGATATAAGCGGGTCCAATAACTTCAACAACCAATAACTTCCCGATTTTAGAAAACTTTTAACTTTCTTCGCGGAAAGTTAAAAAAGCTTAGGGTTTTACCACCCTTAACATTTAGGGGGATGAAAAATAGATGTTTTCCGATTCTCCACCCTAGCCGATATGCACGCTAAGATTCACGAAAATGGGTCGAGCGGTTTCAGAGGAGTTCAATAACGTACACCGTGACACGAGAATTTTATATATTAGATAAATAATGTAATAAATTGGAACAATTGAATGTTGTCCAAACATTTTGAGCATACTGGTAATCTTCGATACTACATGACTCATTTGTTAATTTATTAACTAAATGTGAACGAACAGGTAATTGTGTTTCGTTGAGTCATATGTTCGTTTTCATTAAATCAAAATGGTGATCGTTAGGGAAAAAAGTCTTTGTAATTTCTAAGTCATTATTATTTAAATTCTTAGCCAGACTGTCTAAACTAGAAGGCATGAATCGAAAAGAATATAAAAACCTAAGTTCAATTGTATCTTTATCATTAAAATATATTCTCTGTTCAAATATCATTGAACATGCTTACTTATCAGCAAAGGCGAAATTCTACTAAATATAAATATCTATTTATATATTAATATACATACATACATACATACATATATACATAATGCATTTACATGCAACGCATCTAATAATAATAAAAATGCATGGGACACAAGTCATAAATTTACAGAACAGATAACATTGAACACACACACACACACACAAATGTATTAAATTGTACATTTCAAAATAACCTCATATCAAGCAGCAATAAACAATATGCTGCAATACGTACAAACATACACACATACACATATCTTTAGTTATTTAAGATAGTTTTAAAATTTGTATATAAGCTAGACAAAAACGAAATAAAATCAGAATGAATATATTCTCACTCGATGAAGGTCTTTTTATTTCCCCCCACCAGAGGTAAGGAATAATAAATCTTTATTGAGTTACAAACATTCTCTTTGATATCGAAATGTACAACTCTTTGGTTAAGGGAATCATATTTATATATCCCTTAACATATGACAATTCTTTAATAAATAGATGGCAATCATATTTCGATAAATTATGAAAAAATATTGGAATAAATTTTGCTATCTGATATTCCAAATAACATTTTTTATGTGCCGGACCTCTGTATTCACCAGTTAAATGACAATGGTTTGCTACCCTATCACTTAATAAAAGTTATTATTATTATATTATTATTATTATTATTATTATTATTATTATTATTATTATTAATTGAATACAAATTACAATTAATATATATATATAGCACTAGCGGTTAAGCCATCAGATTAATAAAAGTTCCATTCCACAAACATGACAAACTATATCCTCTTTTTGACGTCTAATTTGGTCGAAAGTTAAGGATGCATTCCAACTGTTTTACTCAAAAACCGGTGGTAAATATCTAAACCGTCATCGAAAATATTTAAAAGAAATGTTTTGGGGCATCAACACCGATATTTATTTTGAAACGATTAGGATGATTATTATATGAGCATTTAATAAAATAAGAACAGGCATAAGACTAGAATTTTCAATATCTATTGGTTTTAAAATACATTCGAAATCTGCATATATAGTAAATGGTACATCTATTTGTTCATTTGAAATTTTAAAATTAAAATTTTTTTTTTCAGGTGAAGGCATCCGTGTCACAATTTTTCTGCAATGTACTTTATGTATAGCTAATTTTTCTTCTTCATAAAAATGTATTAGACATGAATTACAAAAATATAATTTGTGCTTAACTCTTATAAGTTGGGAACTAAGTAATCTACTTAAATTTTGTATCCAAACATAATAATTTTCATTGAAATCATCACTATATAAAGAAATAAGATTAACATGATGTTTTTCTTCTTTCGTTAAATAAAAGCGTCCTACTAACAAATTGTCTTCTATATCAAACACATTTACACTAATATTTGGATTATTTGCTTCAAATATTTCAATATCTTTTATTTGTAATGGAAAATTTAAATTTTCAAAATTTACTACTTTATATTATTTAAAGTTATAATGAAATTTTGAATATTTCTTATGTTATATGAAGAATACCTTTGTCTATTTATTGAAGGTTGGTAAAGAGATGAAATTATGGCCCACTTAAAGCAATATATGTACATCATTGTTACCAATATTTATACATGCTTTTTTATCTGTAATTATTCTTTTGGTAGTGGTATATATAACGACTCTCTAATTGGTTGATATTTATTTATGTTTACTTCTAGATTAATAATTTCACTTAGACTCCAACTTCTATCTAGTTCTTGAAATGTGTTAATTTTTTCAATCAATTTAGCAATGTTTTCTTTACTTATATCAATAACATTACTGTTTTCCATAAATGCTTCAGTCTTTATGGCAAATTCTTCAATATTTTCTTTAATTTGAATATATTTACAAAATAGTTCAAAGTTAAATTTGATGCTTTCATGCTTCTCTATAGATTTCTGTAAAAGGTGAGATAATTCATTTAGATGTTTTTCAAAAAAATTTTCAACAAATTAAATTATTGGGTTAATTGTTTTCTAAAACGTATGTTTCAATGCGATTAGTAAATATAGCATTAAAACATGTAATACTATTACTATTTACACTAAACATACAAATCTTGTAAATAAATTTTAATTTACTTGAATTTTACATTGCTCACAAAAAGATTTTTCATTTTTTGAATCTTGATGTTCCATTGTAATATGCTTTTCTAAATTCCTTTTCTGAGTCTTCTCTTTTCACGAAAACTACACGGATACATTTTAATTTTTTGTTTTTTTGTTCTGTATGAAATATATATTTCATAAAATTCTCACACAAAATTTTTTTTTTATTAGAAACCTTTTTAAAACTTTAAAAATGTTTGATATCACTATTACTAGTTTCAAAAACTAACGAGCAGTTTGATTTGAATAACTTAAAAACAAATTACATAGAAATTAACGGTAATATTCATACATATGTATATGGTATGTAATTATTTCTTTTATATTTTAGCTTCCAACTAAGCTATGTGGTTTTTCCGACATAATCGACTAGAGCGGCATGTGTCTAAAAGAAGAATTCTCGCCTCCTCGTCCACATGTGCGTTAAGCCTTTTATAGTGGGCATCTGCCTGACTCCTTATTTTTTCGGCTACTGTATTCATCCTTAGGTCTCGATGAATATCAGCATTTTTGCAGTACCAAGGAGCACTTACAATGCCTCTTAGCACCTTGTTTTAAAAACGTTGTATAATATTAATACTGCCATCATTGGCACATCCCCACAGTTGCGCACCATATGATCATACCGGCTTGATTGTTTTTTATAAAGAAGTAATTTGTTGTGCGTGGACAGGTTTGACCTTCGCCCAATTAACCGTTTCATTTTCGACAGTTTCAGATTAAGTTCAATCCTTTTTATTTTAATATGCTCTTTCCAACGTAATCTAGCATCGAGTGTGATTCCAAGATATTTAGCTGTATTTTCTTATGGTATGCAGAAAGCTAGAATACTTATCAACCTAAAAGATTCTTTTGTTTGTAAAATTTACATGAACCACCACCGTTTAGTTTTATTCTCCATTTTTTAGTCCAACTTACTACAGAGTTGATTGCATGTTGCAGGTTTAGCGCAGTTTTTTCTGCTGCTTTTGCGACCCATAGCATTGTGGTGTCATCAGCAAAAGTGGCAGTCATACTGTTTGGTGCTAACGGTAAGTCATTTGTATACAGAATATATAAAAGTGGACCTAAGATACTTGTCTGAGGAACTCCTGCTTCAATTTCTTTTAGTTTGGAGAATTCATTTCCTTTTTTTACACGTAAAAATCTCATGGTAATATACGATTCTAAAAAGAACAATACTCAACCGGAAGACTTGATTTTAGTTTTTGCATAAGGCCTTCTTGCCATACTTTGTCAAACGCTTGTGCAACGTCAAGGAATACAGCTGAACATAAGTTTCCCTCCTCCAGGGATTTTGTTCTATTGTTGAATGCTTATTTTTAAAGCCGAACTGATGCGATGGGATTAACTGCTTTTCGTCGATTATAGATTTTAATCTTAGATAGATTACTTTTCAAAAAGTTTTGCGATTTGTGGAAGTAGAGAAATTGGTCGATATGACGAGACTACGTGAGGATCCTTTCCTGGCTTAGGAATCATAGCAACTTCGGCAACTTTTCAAATGCTTGGAAAATGTGTCAGACGGATTGCTGTATTAAAAAGATAGGTGAGCTTCCGTAAGCCTTTGTATGAAAACTGCTTTAACACTTCAGCTGTAACTAAGTCGAAGCCATCTGCTTTCTTAACTTTAAGCTCTTTAATTTCACTTTTAAGTTCACAAATGGTGATTGCTGGGATTGTTGCATCATCCTGTTTAATACTACTGAGGAACGCAATTTCACTACCCTCGTTTGGACGAAAGGTTTCAGCTAGGTGTTTTGCAAATGCATTGGGTTTATCACAATCATTTCTAGCCCACATAATGGAAGCAACTTTTAGTGGTGCCACGTGACTTGTTGGACGCTTCAGATACTTTGTACTTTTCCAGAGTGAAAAATCATCTTTTTTGTCAACGAATAGTTGAGATAAATTTTTGTTAATTGACTCATTTTTAATATGAGCAATTTCTCGTTTTAATTCTGCTGTTGCCTTATTAAGGTTAGTTTTATCGAGTGGTGAGCGGGTTTGTTGCCATTTGTATAGCTTCAGACTAAGGTCTCTTTTAATGATTGCTTCACTTACTGTTAAATATAATGGGGAGTGATCAAAGCTTAGTTCTAACCCACTTTCTATTTCTATGAAATTTCGAGATATCTTCCTAGTTATAAAGAAGTCTATTACATCAGGTATTTTGTTGATGTCCGTTGGCCTATAAGTTGGTGTTCCGGTCGTTACAAACTCACACCCGGTTTCTTGAGTTGCCTGGAATAAGTCTCGCCCTTTAGCTGTCGTTAGGCGCGATCCCCATTAAACATGCTTAGCGTTGAGGGGTTATATACCTTCTTTATCGAAGAAAAAAGGAAAGTTCGGATTTTTTTTGGGTATGTAGCAATTATTTCATTACACGAATGTTTTTATTTTTTGATAGTACACTTTATTAGCAATGTTTGTGCGAAATTTCGCGAAAAAATATTAAATAGTTTTTAAGGGGTGGCTGTTTCCCTTGGAGACCTTTTTTTGGCAGAGCCTTGCGTTGACAATTCCCCAGGTCGAACAAGTCAACTGAAGCCATAAAAGTAAACAAATTTCATTAGCTTAGTGTAATTCCTTGTGTTTGAACGATCGTTTTTATGATTTTTTTTTTGTGCACACGGGAACGTTTTATGCAAAAAATCAACTTTTTGGGCACTAAAAAAT
>CM050322.1:51579691-51629691 GCA_027475135.1 Bactrocera correcta
GGAAATGTTGAAGTCGACAACGCTCCATATTTGGAAGGGAATTACTTATCTCCAACCGGTAATTATCAAAATATTAAAAGTCCATAGTATTATAAACCTAAAACTACAGAAAACATTCTTAAATAAAAATGTACTGATGTTAACAAATGCAAATATGTACTCACATACACTGTTTCTTATCTTAATTATAATAATAATCTTAACTAACAATTTATTTCATTTATTTATACGCATGTATGTATGTTTATTATATTTTTGGAGGTAATATTTTCCAACGTGTGTCAGTTGATCTAAATTCCACCGATCCAACTGAAAAATATGATGACTTGGAGATTCTCACGACGGACTTGAGAATTTGGCAGGGTACATCTGCCACAAACTTGGTAAAAACAACCCCGAAATTTGTGCCAATTCGTCTTATATTTACTTAAGAGGATCACTTTTCTGAATGACTCTCAAAACCAACAGATATGTTGATGTAGCAAATGAGAACCTTGCAAGCAGTATATGACGACGTAAATGGCAGGAATAAAGGGATGTACAACTTATTCCAGCGTGAGAGCGCTTTAAAATTAGAGTTTTTTTATAACATTTTCCATTATGGCCACATTGAAGAAAATAATAATTTTTAGACATTTAAATTAAAATATCCAACATTTAGTACGAATATTTAAATATTTTTAAAGTATACAAGAACAACTGTTTTTGACCTTTTAACACCCAATAAAAGGATTTAAGCTTGTTAGCTCTCATTCATTAAATGTTTTTAAACATTTTCAATATAAAATAATACTATGATGCTTAAAATTAAAAAACGTTTCTTCAAATACCTTTAAATTTCACAAATTTAATTAATTTTCATTGATTAACATTTTTTATAAGTGGTCTTGAACGATGCAACAAATCGCTCAGTTTACATATTTTTTTTTGTTTTTGTAAGATTTCAGTCTGGCCATCGCTCGTTTCCAATTGCTAAACGCCAAAACCTCCTGAACTCGATCAACTGTCAAAGTTCAGGAAGTTTTGACGTTTACCAATTGTTCTCTCACTTCCAGTGAGAGAGGAGTTGGACATATCCTTATCTCTGTAAATGGTACTGATTTGCATATATGTACATACCAGAGAGCTACAACTAGTATGATAAAATCAGAACAAACAGTCGTGCCAAAAACACAATCAAATCAATTTAGTTCAGTATAGACAACATTGTATATCAATTCGTGTATCTGCCAGCGTCAACTGACCTGATGCAACAAGAACAATCTGTTCTTCGGCAGTCACGTTTCAATCGTATCATGTCAGTTCATAGCGTCGCGACGATTGTTTGAATTGATGTGAAACTTTGGGTAAAGTATAAGTAAATCTAAATACGAGTAAATCTCTGGGTAAATCTATAAGTACAGCAAACAACAACAATTTTCTGCTGGACTGATTTGAATCATATATGGCAAAAAATGTATCAGTTTTGAATATGTGCGCATGTTACAAATTTTCGACGAGTAAATAATGGAAATTCTATCTAGTACGTACATACATACATATATACATACAAACATGTGTATTTGAAATAGAACAGAAGTGCCCGACTACATCAGTATTTAGGGGATGATATGTGACCTGGTCTACGAAAAGGGAGCTAACGTGCGAAAACTAGTTTTCTGGGAAAGAGCTGTTAAAAATAAACAACATCTCATCTTCCATCCGAATCAACTAAAAAGTGAAAATTGATTTTTCGACACCTAAGCCTCCTTTCCGTAGACCAAGTCACATATAGAAAACGAACGCTGTCGATCATTTCAATCATTGAAGAATAAGTATGCATCACTTCGGGTATTTTCTACTGAAACGAACGTTCATAAACAAATCAGTAGTGCGTTTCTGTAACCCATTTCGATCGATGTACTCGACTCAAATTCCCGATTTGACGTCACTCTCACTCAATGTGTTTCTGTAAAATAATTACTCGATTCAATCGATAGTCACCTGATATGTTCCATTCCATTTCAGTAGGAATGCTCGATTGAATGTGTTTCTGTAACCAAATTGAATGAAATACTGTCGATTGGTTTTCTCACTTCCATTTGAGGTGATGACAAAAAAAAATTTCGTTACATTCAAAATGGAATTTGTTGAATTTAAAGCAAATGTAAGTATATTTTTGTTATTATATTATATATGAATAGTTAAAAAAGATTTGATGCATTTTCTTTACAGAGAAGTACGTCGGGGCGTGCTACGAATGGCCAAAAGAGGCGGTATATGAAACCAAACGCGAGGAAGGAGCACGAAGAGGTTTGGGCTGCCGTTGCTGCTGAGTTGAATGCATTGGGAGGGTTCCACAAGTCCCCTAATCAGTGGAAAAAGGTAAAACTGAAATACTTTTGTGTATAGCATTACAATTTACATATGTGTGTTGGTTTTTTTAGTGTTGGATAGATTGGAAATCGGCAGTCAAGAAGCTGCACAATTCCCACAGAGCGTTCGCCAGACGAACTGGAAACCTGCCGTTGCAGGACGGTCCAAAACCGTTGGATGCCATAGACCGGGAAATTTTGGAGTTTTTTTCCAGCGACACGGTGGACGGTGATGGGCGCACTCCCGAAATTGGTTTATCGATGAGTAACGTCTGTTAAAATTTAAAGTTGTGATTATAAATGTGATAATAAAATTGGTGTATATTGCAGACAACTGCTGAAATGGTCGATGATACCATTGAGGATGAGGGTGATCTACTGCAACATTGGGTTGGACGTAAGTAACATATTACAAAACTAAAAACTAAGCTATTTAGTGATCCGTTCGGAATTCTAGGCAAACGCGGACGGTTTGGACATTTTCGAAGTGGAGGCACTTGAAGAGGTTCCAATGGGTCAGATGCTTGAGGTTGTGCCAAACAAAAAGCAACCCAACCAGCGCACAAACCAAAGCTGTGTGGAAGAGGCGACCAGTCTCATTGAAAACCACCATGCGCAGCTGAAAGAAATTTTGGAGAGACAATACAGGGAGCACATGAGTGTTTTAAATGGAATTCACAATACCCTAAGAGCTCTGCTGGAAACCATGACGGGAGGGAGCAATTTGCGATAAAATTTGTACGTTCTTTAAATCTCATAAATATTCCTTTTCTTTTAGCGACTGTTGAATAAGGAGTATTCACAGCAAAATATTCGTATTTTCTAAATGTCAAGAATGTCCAAATTGTTTATTTTAAATTATTATCACACGAATACAAAGTTTATTTTAGAATTATTATTAAACGAATAAAAAATGTATTGAAAAGAAATTAAATGCCTCTCACTCGTTAAAACTGTCTGTGACATAAATATTATATTCATTGGTTGGGGTCAAGGCTTTGCGAATATGTCGAAATGGATCTGTCGAGTCCCTTAAAGTGCGCCTTTGTATTCGCAACATATTCCTTCTGTCATGCCGTATGGCGAGCGGTATTATCAATAAACTCATAGCTGAAACACAATAAATTTTTATTTATTAATAAGAATTAAATATTTGTGCACACATTTCTATAATGCTTACTTTTCTCAATAATACATAGTTTCTCAAACATGAAGTTGTCAGTCCGATTCGATAGATTTCTTGTCGATTGGCGTTCCATTTCTCTCACTGTTTCATATTTTGTCGACTTATGCTTACAGAAACACTCGTTCTCGATCAATCGACTAATTTGGATCGAATCGAAATGACGTCACTATAATCGAGTATATTGTCGATTCCTTACAGAAACGCACTACAGGTATAAGCCGATAGCTAGAGATACAAAGTTATTCTCTATCGCTGATTTGAAGAAAACAGTTCGCTTCGTGTACATGAACTGAACTGGCAGAATCAGACAGTGTAACGGATCAGTACCTAAGTACAAACAAAAATTAATTACTCGTTGCAGTTCTCTGGTACACACAAACATATGTACAAATTATGTTCAGAAGCACTTAAATTTAAGTAATTTTGTAAATTGTAGCACAAAAGTAAACGAACTGTTTCAGAGCTAGAATGTATTTTAGGATTCGTTCCTTAAATAAAAACTTAATTGAAAATATGTACTGCAAAAAAAGAAAATTAAATAAGACAATAAATTGATACTTACTTGTATATGGTTGAAACAAATACAGCAAAGAGACAAAATTAAATAATGCAATGAAATGAATATGTAGGTAAATGTTCACTATAAAATATTCGGCTGCGAATTAGAATAGCATCCCCGGATTTCGCTATTAAAATGGGTATGTACGGATAGAGGAAGTCCTCCAGATCAAGAATATGGGTCGGCATTAGTATACCATCCCACGACTTTAGGGTTAAAAGTGGTATGGTTGGATAGAACTGATGCTCCAAAAATTAATGAAAAATAGGATTATACCCCAAATACATAAATCATTGCCCCTTTTCTTGATATATCATGATTTTTGATCAGGCCGCCAACGTCTATGTTGGGTTATAGGTACCGCAAACGCATTAAAACCACTTTATATCCAATATTGAAACAAAATTTTAGTTTTCGTTATAAAATGGATAAATTTTGGTTATTATTTCTGTCAGCGATTTCCATTTATTTTTAATGATACATTGGCTTGTATTTTAGGTGACAATATATATATCAGTGGTTCCCAAACTTATTTTATCTACCGCCCACATTGAGAATAAATATTTTTTTAGCGCTCCCATTTTTTCACCTATTTAATTTTTTTTTCTCACCTATTTAATTGTTGTGACTTATATATGTATGTATATTAACGAAGAATTCTAAACGAAACTTTTACTATAACCAGCAACTTGAAACCTGAGCGCAATAGGTAACATACAACGGCGCTTAGGTCTCAACTTAACTCTCACGGGCTCCACCTGCCAATAAGAATGATTATTGAAACACAACTTTATAGTATTAAAACAGATAATAATCTTTTATTAAAAATATAACTAAAATAATCCATCCATATATAAAAACTAATGTGAAGGATGAATCTGATGCTGTTTAATAAGTTTGTTAATATCAGGTTCCAATTTACTCAAGAACAGTCGCAAGTCGCCACGTTCGGTAACAAGCAAACGATTTCTATTTTTAGTAAGCAGTGTTGTCTCAGCACTAAATCCATATTCACACAAATATGACGATGGGAATGCTATCAAAAATCGTTGAACTATTGACCACAATCTAGGGTACAATTGCGAGATCGGTTTTTGTAGCCAAAATTCTTGGTAACCATTTTTGAACTTAATTTTTATTTCCTCGCTTGTTGTCAATTCTATAAGTTCTTCTTCCAGCTGAGGTGACATTGCTGTGTTGACATTTGAAAACGGATCCAACTGCATGATATTTATAAATAAATAAATTGTGAAACTCACGTCTGCCCAGATTCTTTTTGTGTAGAAGCAGTTTGGCTGCGAAAGCAGCAACGACGTTTTTCGATTTAATTAAATTTAGTTTATCGCCTTGCAGTTGGAGATTCATGTCGTTGAACAATTTATACAGGTCTGTCATGTAAGCTATATCATTCTTTGACGTTATGAGCTTGTCTTGAAATTCTGTATCTTTAGTTTCCAAGAACTCTGTAACAGAGTCAAACAGGTTGTAGAATCGAGTCAGACAATTGCCTATTGATAGCCAACGAACTTCAGTATGAAACAACAAACGATTGAAATCCTCGTCATTAGTAACACAAAGCTGATGAAGTAATCTATCATTCAAAGAGCTGTTGCGGATTTTATTGACTGCTTTGATGACATATTGCAGTGATTGAAATAGTTTTTCACTTAAGTTTCTAGCAACTAAGTGTTGTCTATGAATAACACAATGTACACCAAGGACATCTGGAATTTTATTCTTTAAGTGCGCTATTAAGCCTTTATGGCACCCTATCATAGCCGGAGCGCCATCCGTAGCAATTGAAATAATATTTTTCAAAGGAATCTCTTTCTCATCGCAAAACTTTTTCAATATATTGAATATGGTTTCGACTTTTGTATCGGTCTCTAAATTTCTAGCAAATAATAGTTCTTCACATATTTTCTCATCTTTAATAAATCTCACGTAAGACAACAACAATGCTTCATTAGTTGGTAAAGTGGACTCATCGATCTGAATTGAGAATTGGCTTGTCCTCAGGTGATCGCACAATGATTCTTCAATGTTTTCAGCCATTTCATCAATTCGTCTTTGCACAGAATTATTACTAAAAGGAATTTTTCGGATAATATCTGCGTCCGGTTTATGAAGCACGGTAGTTATTACTTTATTTATTGCTGGCAATATTAACTCTTCTCCGATGTTATGTGGTTTGCCTTTTTGAGCAATTAACAAAGTGATATTGTACGAAGCTCGAAGTCCGTCGTCATCTTGCTTAGCAGCCGCCGAAAATAGTTTTGCTACACTTGGCTGAGTATTATGCTTCTTCTCTAGGTCTTGAAAATATGCTACATTCGTGTCTCTCTTATCTGGATGCATTTTAGTCAAATAATCCTGCAGTCTTGAAGGCTTCATTGCTTCATTCGAAAATGTTTTTAGACATAGAAGACACAAAGGAGAGGATGGGTTTGTGGGATTTTCAATGAATCCGCACAGTATTGCCGAGAAATAAGTTTAACTTTGCGAGTAGTGTAAGTAATGCTCATCTATTGCTCGCAAAACCACAAGTGAATATAAAATAAATATTACATTGTTTATATAGAAATGCTTAAGCACAATTATTATATAGTAGTCCAAAAATATGAATTCTTATTTTTCTTAGAAATACATTTGTAAAAAAAGGATCTTTCTCCTTTTCGTATTATCTTTGTCCCAGAAATACATTTGTAAAAAAAGGATCTGTCAACTTTTCGTATTATCTTATTTTTTCCAGAAATACATTTGTAAAAAAGAATCTTTCTCCTTTTCTTAGTATCTCATTTTTCTCAGAAATACATTTGTAAGAAAGGATAAAGATCCTTTTTTTATTTTCCACATAAAAGATTTAAGGAGTTCAAAAGCTCAAAACGTGCGCTACATCAACTACCTACCCGACGTCATTTCGCAAGTGATAAAATGAATTTTTCCAGAGCTCAAAGCTTGCGCTACATACCCTACACCTTTGCGCAAATGATTATATTATGATAGCAAATGCCCACATACAGATTTGGCAATGGCAATAGCAATGCGTTTGACAGTTAGTATTCTATAAATTCTATCCTGTCAAGATGCCCCGTTATGAAACGGAGCGACCGATTGACATGATTTTCATCTTTTCTATATTCAATAAAATAGGACAGATATAAGAACTACGCGAAGAGAAATATAGAACCAAGTTTGAGCAATCTTTTAATTTATATTAGTTGATGTTCACAAGTTGTTGTTGAGAGTCGAGAGCTCATGTATTCGTTGTTTAAGAGGCCTCCTAGCTAAATAAAATTACAAATAACCCCCCAGGCCTCTACACAACGCCCTCATTTTCTTTCTGGGTCTCTTACCGCCCCCCTTGACACCTGCAGCGCACACAAAGGGGCGTTATCGCCCACTTTGAGAAACACTGATACATATTATATTATTATATTTAAAATACGAGTTTTGGATATAAAGTAGTATTGAAACAGGAGTGCATAATAACCAAAAAATATAACCACTTTAACCACTTTATAACAAAAACTCACAATATTTTTTTTATTTTTAACGCAGAAAGTAGTTCTATGCGAAAGTACTTCAGTCACTCCGGGTATTCGCTCGGCCAGGATTATTTTTTTAGAGCGCGGCCGAAGGCACTTTCTATAACGGGTATTGTTACAACTAAACAATGTACCGTTTCTTTTTTCCCATTTTGTAATAAGTTTCATATTCATTTCATTTGAATTCCGCGTTTATGATTGTATCCAGGATATAAATTTAAAGTGCATAAAATTTAAAATATATATAAGTATATAACAAGAAAAAGTTAAGGTGTATTTTTATTACAATATACAATAAACACAAATCTAATGTATATAAAATTTAAAATATATATAAATATATTATTATTATAAGTTAAGGTGTATTTTAAAAAAGAGTGAAAATTCATCAGGTAAGTAATATAAGTTTTAAATTGATAAAAATATAACTTAAGGCAAATTAATTAAATTAAATAGATTGTGTCGGAGCGTCAACCAGCTGAGATGTCATAAAGCGAACCAATGTGCTTAAAGCGGCGGAAGTGAGGTCAATGTGGAATATTATAAAAATAATCCAAACATTTGATTCTAAAGAAAAATGTATTTCCTTTGCCGAAGAGCAAGGATTGATTTTAAAATCTAAAAATTGCCGTACGCATAAAGTGCCAATGACGCTGCTTAAACAAAAGTAGCACTGTTGGTGTGTTCAGTTGCCGGAAAGGTGGTTGTCGAAACCGAACTGCATTGGCAAGGTCAAGCGATACCTGGTTCGAAAACGTGAAAATTCCACTTCCACAAGTATTCTATCTAATGTATGCGTATGGTAGCGGTAGGTAAAATTGGTGGCCCTGGTAAAACTGTTCAAATAGATTGTTCAAATATCATTGAACATGCTCAGTTATCAGCAAAGCCGAAATTCTACTAAATAAAAATATCTATTTATATATAGGGTGATTTTTTAAGAGCTTGATAACTTTTTTAAAAAAAAAAACGCATAAAATTTGCAAAATCTCATCGGTTCTTTATTTGAAACGTTAGATTGGTTCATGACATTTACTTTTTGAAGATAATTTCATTTAAATGTTGACCGCGGCTGCGTCTTAGGTGGTCCATTCGGAAAGTCCAATTTTGGGCAACTTTTTCGAGCATTTCGGCCGGAATAGCCCGAATTTCTTCGGAAATGTTGTCTTCCAAAGCTGGAATAGTTGCTGGCTTATTTCTGTAGACTTTAGACTTGACGTAGCCCCACAAAAAATAGTCTAAAGGCGTTAAATCGCATGATCTTGGTGGCCAACTTACGGGTCCATTTCTTGAGATGAATTGTTGTCCGAAGTTTTCCCTCAAAATGGCCATAGAATCGCGAGCTGTGTGGCATGTAGCGCCATCTTGTTGAAACCACATGTCAACCAAGTTCAGTTCTTCCATTTTTGGCAACAAAAAGTTTGTTAGCATCGAACGATAGCGATCGCCATTCACCGTAACGTTGCGTCCAACAGCATCTTTGAAAAAATACGGTCCAATGATTCCACCAGCGTACAAACCACACCAAACAGTGCATTTTTCGGGATGCATGGGCAGTTCTTGAACGGCTTCTGGTTGCTCTTCACCCCAAATGCGGCAATTTTGCTTATTTACGTAGCCATTCAACCAGAAATGAGCCTCATCGCTCATCGGACACGGACGCGAAACACATTTCGAACCGAACACTGATTTTGGTAATAAAATTCAATGATTTGCAAGCGTTGCTCGTTAGTAAGTCTATTCATGATGAAATGTCAAAGCATACTGAGCATCTTTCTCTTTGACACCATGTCTGACATCCCACGTGATCTGTCAAATACTACTGCATGAAAATCCTAACCTCAAAAAAATCACCCGTTATTAATATACATACATACATACATACATATATACATAAAGCATTTACATGCAATGCATCTAATAATAATAAAAATGCATGGGACACAAGTCATAAATTTACAGAACAGATAACATTAAACACACACACACAAATGTTTAATACATTCGTACATTGTACATTTCAAAATAACTCCATGTCAAGCAGCAATAAACAATATGCTGCAATACGTACAAACATACACACATACACACATCTTTAGTTATTTAAGATAGTTTTAAAATTTGTATATAAGCAAGAAAAATACGAAATAAAATCAGAATGAATAAGTTCTCCCTCGATATAAGACTTTTCAATTCCCCCCACCAGCGGTAAGGATTGTTAGAAGCTATATTGAGGTAATAACATTTTGTCCCGGCAATGTCAGGTCTGCTGAGGTGCTCATACCTTTGATAGAGAAGCACGTGGCAAAAGGCAGTATTATTTGTACTGATTGCTGGAAGGCATACGACTGTCTGTCCAGTCACGGGTATGAGCACCGACGGGTTAATCACACCGATAATCTGTTCGTCGCCGAGGACGGGACTCATACTCAACGAATCGAGTCCCAGTGGCGCGTAATTAAACGTTTTTTTATAAAAGACAATTATAATAATAGTGAAGATTTTTCCAATTTAATTTCTCAGTATATTTGGAGAAAAAATATTGTAAATAATCACCATGATCCGTTTGTTAAATTATTAGATGTAATTACATACACCGCAAACTTATAGTTCTCGAACAACAATTATATACAGATAGAGCATCAGCTCTATCCAACCATACTATTTTAAACCCTGTAATCGTGGGACGGTATACTAAAGTTTCCCCATTTAAAATGCGTGTTTTTCCCATTTATAATGCATTTTACACTTATATTTTATACTTTTATATCAACTAACACTACACTAATTTGTTTCTTATCATTTATTTTATATTAAATAGTGCAAAAATAACTTTGATTCCATATCAAACTTTAGTTAAAATCCATTTATTCATAAAATAAGAAAGTGGTTGTAAACAAGCAAAAAATTAGTGTTACCATATTTTGTAGTGGAATAAAAATAAGGAAAAAGAAAGATTATGACGTCATAACTAAATTCATTATCGTGTGATGAGTAATGTAAAATCTTTCCGAATTCTCATTATATTGATAAATCCCGGTGTTGGATCGGAAAAAAAAGGAGTTCAACGCAAAAGAACTGAGCACGCCCAGATGTTGGTCAGACCGAGGGTTATTTTTTTGAAGCGCAACCGAAGGCTGCCAATGCAGAAAGGAATTCTATGCGGAAAACTAATGTGCTATATATTTCCTGTCATTGGGGTATTATTTGTTTTCTTTATTTCTTTTGGTTCTTCTGTAAAATATGAACGTAAGGTAGCACTGATTATTAGTTAGTATGCAAGCCTTTTGTTATTGTGCGAACAAAAATAAATGAACAAAAGTTAAATGTTGAATAATAGCGGGATTCTGTAACCAATCTCTAGTCTCTATTTGTGAAATTTTGTGGTAAAGTCTCAATTTGTGACTAATTACTATTCAGTAAACAGTCTCTAGCGTTAGTCGCAAAACATAGCCTGAAATTTGAGACCTGATAGTTAGCAGGTCACAAAATTAAAAAGAACTCTTGTCTGCCATTTTGAATATACTGAATAAAGATCATTATAGATATTAATCGATTGTGTTTTTTTTTTTTTATATTTTGTAAGCAGCTCAAACACGAAAAAGTTAAAAATAAATAAATTTTATATAAATTTCGTAAATATTATGAAACAAAGTGAACATATATTTATATTTTTATTGATAGTTATGTTTTCTGATTATGTTACAGAAAATTTAACATATTTATTTTCATTCAAGTGTCAAAGCATCTATGAATAATGAAATGTAATAGATTTTGTGGCTGTCACTTACAGAATAGTAAAATCGTTTCAAGTCTCAAAAATTGTCTCTAACTTAAAATCTCAAATTTAGAGAATCGCACGGTAAAAGTATCAAAAACCATAAATCCGCGGCAACTATATACATATTTTCTTAATCTAGAGGACCTCCTCTATCCTTACATACCCATTTTAACCCCGAAATCCGGGGATACTATTCTAAAATTTACCCACTTATTCACTTATATTGATGTTAAAAGAACTAACAGCTTGATTTGCTTGTCAAATAAAACACGCCTTAAGTCTTCCATGCAAAATAAGCTAAAAGCATTGTAATAAGCTAATAGCAGAGAACGTATAATATAGAGAAGGTTCACGGGCAGCACTGTTCTACTACATTTCATTTTTTGGAGAGGTACTCGTTTCTATTAGTGGATTTCACCTCAAAATCAGGGGTACTCGTTTCTATAGGCGGATTTCACCAATATTTACCAGGAGCGTCGAAAATAACAGAATTGAGCATTTTCAGTGTTAAATGAGAAAAGTGATGCTAATTTCAATGTACGCTTACAGATTCGCATATTTACAATGCGCAAACGGCTATGGATATCATTTATAGATATGCTCCATATATTTGATATCAAAGCACATAAATATGTATGTCCAATTTGACCCATTTAAAGATGAATGGCACTAAATCTGTTGAAATGTATAATAAAGTCATATTTTTATTATTACTTAAATATTTAATTAATATAGGTTTGATAAGTTATATTTTTATATACATATGTACAAATATATGTATTTATTTTCTTTGGGCATTAGAAGTTTTGATAACATCTTAAAAGACCATATCATATGCAAACAATTATGTGTACTTGTAAAAAGATTTTAAAAAACCTTTCGCATAATGCTCACATATTCACATATGTATATACATATGTAGTTTTGTGTTCATGTAAACAAAATTGAAAGAATCGTTCAAGTTTGTAATTTTGTCTACACACAACTTCGTTTGTAAATATACACACCCATTGTTTCATACAAAAACTCCGTTGTCACGGACAACCAATGGCCGAACTTTGCGCTTTATGAAAAAGTCAATGTGTCGAAGGACTGACGCGACAAATAAAAAAAAATAAACGAATGGCCGCCGATTGTCACCGCTTCCCTTGCCGTTGTACAGCTCCGCCTACAAACCAGCGTAAATATGTACATATGTTTGTGCGTGAGCTTGCATACATATCGACGCAGCTGCGTAAAAACATTTCCAAATAACGAAATATTTTCTACATTCCTTCACAAATACAGTCAATCCCGGTTATGTGCCACATTCAAAGATACAGATATTTGTAGTTAGTAAAAAATAAAAATATAATATGGTACATAAGCGACTGCGGATACTTAAATGAGTCGTACTTAAAACAGGAATTTCTACGTATTTCAAAAAAACAAACCGTGAGATGCAGCAAGATGTAATATAGGCTGTTAAGAGTGATGAGAGAGAGAGTTGATTTTATTTAAGCGGAGTACTACTTAATCGGGATTGACTGTACACATGAATCAGAAGAATATTGAATATTTTCTTTGAAATATTTCTGGAACTGAAAATCGACAAATAATCTATGTTGTCGATTTTATTCTAATATATTTTAATACTTATTTTGCGGGGTTGACACTTTTTCCTTCTCATACATTTCAGAAATATATTCAATTTATGAATTTTAGCTTTTGAAATCGTCGCCAAAGACGCTTGTAGGCAAGGCATGCTCGGGGAGATGTAATGGTTTTTGCTTTTATGAATGAATCGAATATGCTTTTTGAAAGTACGTTTGCGTTCATGAATGAAAATTTTGTTGTTGTGTAATTTACTACCAATTTAGACGTCGGCAATTTGGCTGCCATATTGGTTTCTGATGCTATTTCAAATGATTGTTGTTTTTGTAGAACAATATTTGTAATTTTTGCGGGTGACATATCCACATATGAACACATGTAAGTATGTATGTTGTGTATGCATTGTTTGTGTGGGAATGTCATACGCACATATATACGTGTGTACTCACATTGTAAGTATGTGTGTTGATTTTTGAGACTATTGTTGTTTTTCCAGAAGAATGTTTGCATTTTTTTTTTACATGCGTACGCATATATTAAGGGTATTCCATCAAACTCATAAATGCCTCATAAAACTCTTAAACTCGTAAAATTCTGTGCCTTATAAATGAGCTGTCAAAATTTGTATGAAGAAAAGTTTACGCGTTTCGTATAAAACTATGAGGCAAATTCGAGGCGTATTTGCTTCATAAACTGATATTTTGTTTTAGTGTTGCCATTACACAAAAATAGTTTACATTTAGTGCTTCAAAAAAGTAAAGTTTTTAGTGCAGGAAACACTACTTGCAAAGTTTGTGCTTGTTGCAAAATTTTGTTTAATTTAAAGAAATAAAAACCAAATGAAACCTTTGTATAATGAGTGCATCAGTAAGTATTACTTAAATAAAACAAATGCAACACTGACAGAAAAGTCAGAACACCTATTTACGCGGCTTTTATACGTATGAAAAAAAGGAGCGTTCCAAAAAACTAAAGCGTAAATTTTTGAACTTATAAGTTTATACATTTACGAGTTTGGTGGAATACCCTAATTATTTGTGTGAGAATGTCATACGTACATACAAACATATGTGTGTACGTAAATATAAAGAAGCGCGCGCTTTTTATATTACTGATAAATGGTAATATCTTGATTTGAAATTGATTTGTACTTGCATACATATCTGCAGGATAGATGCGTATGAAAGTTTTAAATGATAAGATGTGTTATTTACATATGTATGTATATTATTATTGTATATATTATGTTTTTAGGATATTACGATAATATTTCCTATATGTATATAGCATACTATATGTATACATGCATACGAAATTATATAATATTATGAAAGATAAGAAATATTTAAAAAGTAGCTTTTATTGGGACATTAACTACAAATATTACCATGAAAATAGCATAGTTTAATAATAATGTTATCAATTTTGCATGAATTCACAAAAATTCGCAAAATGATATTCATATCAATTGATATGATTGCATGTAAACGTATAGAAATATAAGCAAAAGAGCAACATACATCTGCAATAGCAATGTATATTTCTGAGCATAATTTTCATTGAATGCTCAGCTCTGTTCGCTCAGCACTGTTAAATTTTCTCCTTCTCAGGCAAAAGTGGTGAAATCCACTAACAGGATTTTGTTAGCTCTTGACAGTTCACACGCCTGTCCGCAATTAAAGCTTCTCTATATTATACGTTCTCTGCTAATAGCTTAATTTGCAGATCAAATAAAACACGCCCAGTGATTTACTGTTACTTTTTTCAGTTTGGGCTGTGACAATCGTTACAAAAACAAATTGTAATTTGTTATCATAGTCGTGTACTAGCACGACTTGTGACGTAATTATTCACAGTTAGAAAGAAGAAGCACAGAAAAGTATGTAAATTGTTAACAAAAAGATAATTCGTGAATATGTGAAATATGCTTTTAAAATAAATACATACATACATATATCTTTAGACAACAAAATTGCAAATTAAGTGAATGGTTGAAACGAATTGTGATTGCGAAGGTTGTATGTATTTATTTAAATTTATAAGTATAAAATAGTAGCTAAAATAAATATTTATTAACGAGTTGTTTCTTTTTTTCGTATATGAATGTTCCAAAAAAATGGCTGATTTCTTGTAGGCGAAATTAATTTAATAATCGTAATTATAATTTCAGAATATTTTCATTATCATTTCACTTAAATACATCAAAAATGTTACTAATGTGTATATGAATATATTTGTGTATAATAAACTTGCTGGACGCATCCTAATTACAATGATTAATTTAATTGGCAGTTTTATTGTAAATATATACAATTATTGGGGAATGTTTAGTATCGCGCCGGTTTAGTATCGTTTATGGTGAAAAAGGGGGCGGGGCTACCCCCCTCACGCCCCCTTATTGGAAAGAGGAAGGATTGAACTTTTTAATAAACCCCCTCTCGACCCCCTAGAGCCCCTATAGACCTGTAGGGAGCCCATTGAAAATGACCAAAAATCAGTGTTTTTGATCATTTTTCCATACAAACTGAAACCAATGCAACCCAGCCAACATTTTTGTATGGACAAGAAATCAACACCGGGGTGTATCAAATTTTTTTCGCATAGAACTCTTTTTTGCGTGCGCGGCCTTCGGCCGCGCTTCAAAACAGAATAACCCTGGTCGGTCCAACAACGGGGTGTATCAGATTTTTTTCGCATAGAAATACTTTTTGCGTAGGCGGCCTTCGGCCGCGCTTCAAAAAAATAACCCTGGTCGGTCCAACACCGGGGTATACCAGATTTTTTTTCACACAGAACTCCTTTTTGCGTGGGCGGCCTTCGGCCGCACTTAAAAAAAAATAACCCTGGTCGGTCCAACACCGGGGTGTATCAGATTTTTTTTTTTTTCGCATAGAACTCCTTTTTGTGTGGGCGGCCTTCGGCCGCGTTTTAAAAAAATAACCCTGGCCGGTCCAACACCGGCTACGCCATCCACAGTATTTCAGCATTGAACACCTTTTCGCGTTTATTTTATACATTTATTGCTAAGTGGGTTTAATTTATTCCCTTTTGTTCGTGCTTTCTCGGTGATTTGACAGTTCAAATTAAGCAGTCATTTTGGTTTTTCGCATTATTGAACTCAACGCAGAAAAAGGTGTATTTTATTTAAAAATTTACAAAGAAATTAACAATCAAAAGTATTAAAAACATTACTAGTGGTTTTTATAATTCCTAAGTAATATATGTGCGTGAAAATGTATCCATAATTGGTTTGGTACAATGCACAATAGATGAAAATACACTAGCATATATTTAGAAATTTGCAAAAAATGGCAATTTTAAAAGTGATTTTGTGCAAAAATTTGTGAACCGATTTTTATAAAATATGTTTTAAAATAAAATTCGATAATTTAAGCCTACATGCGTCTTTAAAATTTTCAATTTGGTTCTCTCGTTTAGGTACGGTTAGCGAAAATTAACCGGCGCGATACTAAACCCAACCCCAATTATTTATTATACTACAACTAAAATGTTTTTTCGGCAACATTATTTCTTTTATTTCTCCAACTCTTTACGTATAAACTTATAAAATTAAGTCAATTTCACGAACTAACAAAGTGTTTGTGTTTTTGTTTACAATTTCCATGCTATTCTAGGCTCCTTCTTCCAAACTTAAAAGAATTACGTCACAACATGGCACTTGGCGTAATCTTGTATTCTATAAATCTTGCACCCAGGTTAAATATTAATGTTTCATTTGTGGGAATGCAAACAGATTGAGTTTATGTGCTATTAATTCTGGACATGCGCTAAATGAGAAATTACTGATATTTTATATATTAAAACAGACGATATGTCAGAAGTTTAATATCCGGTTTATCGAATCACTTGTTGAAGTTCCAAAATCAGAATGCACAATCAAACTTTAATAAGTTTTTTTCACGCCAGTGTGTGCCGCTCTCACTTAGTAAAATACATAAGTATGTCTCTTTGAAAAAACTTTTCTCACTGCTTCTTCGCCGTGTCTTGTCATTCGGTTATTTGCTTCGACCCTCATACGCTGAACACAATGGTCGCGACAGACGACATCTGTCAAATATTAAAATACACACGTTCTTAAGGACACTGTTATTTTGACAGCTGCACGACTACACGACGGTAGGCCGACGGTTGTCGTCAGGAATAAAGGGATGTTCAACTTATTCCAGTGTGAGAGCACCTCAAAATTAGCGTTTTTTATAACATTTTCCATTATGGCCAGATTGAACAAAATAATAATTTTTGGGCATTTATCAACTCAACACCCAACATTTAGTACGAATAAAAATTACTAAATAGTGATTATTTATTATATGGAGATACTATTTAAATCTTTTTAAAGTATATTAGAACAACTGACTTTTGACCTTTCAATACCCAATAAAAGGATTTAAGCTTGTAATCTCTCAATCATTAAATGTTTTTAATAATTTTCCATTGAAAATAAAACTATGATGCTTCAAATTACAAAACGTTTCATCAAACACCTTTAAATTTTACAAATTTATTTAATTTTTTATAAGTGGTCTTGAACGATGGATCAAATCCCTCTGTTTACATATTTTTTGGTAAGATTTCAATCTGGCCATCGCCCGTTTCCAATTGATAAACGTCAAAACCTACTGAACTCGATTAGCTGTCAAAGTTCAGTAGGTTTTGACGTTTAACAATTGCTCTCTTACTTCCAGTGAGAGAGGAGTTAAACATCTCCTTATCTCTGGTTGTCGTTCTGGCTAACTTCAATATTATCCTATATTTGCCAACGACAGTAGGACGACAGTAGAGTTGACAGAAGAATGGAAGATAAAGCGATGAGGAAGAGCGGTGATGCCACTAATATGTAAAATGTAAAATTTTTCACAGCTCTTACAAACTTGACGTTATTTTACAAATAAAAGCGTAAAATATCTCTATTATATCATTTGTAATAACAATTGATAATTTAATTGACGATTCCGATTACTTTGGCGGAGGGGTAAAAAAACCGAATTTCCGTATAAATGGGGTATATACAGATAGAGGAGCTTCTCCAGAGGAGGAATATCGAAAAATAACATAAAAATAACTAATATTTTTTGAAATGTTCACGTTTAAAAATTCAAAAATTTGCACTAAGAAAACATGTTATTCTCTATGTTTCACTAAATTTTTACACTGTATATTTAAATATATACTCTAAGCTTTGAAATAAGCTCACATTTCACAATTATTCTCCAATTTTTCAACTAAATTTAGTAATTTAAAAATCACTTGTCAAATTTATTGCTGAAAAGTTTACAGATAAGTAAAATCGTGTGATAACATTATAATATTATATATGTTTCTGATTGTAATATAACATTTTTATATACATAATACCCGGGGTGCCTGAAGTACTTTAGTACATAGTACTCCTTTCTGCGTTGGCGGCCTTCGGCCGCGCTTTAAAAAAATAACCCTGGCCGACCGAATACCCGGGGTGACTGAAGTACTTTCGCGTAGTACTCCTTTTTGCGTTGGCGGCCTTCGGCCGCGCTTTAAAAAAATAACCCCGGCCGACCGAATACCCGGGGTGACTGAAGAACTTTCGCATAGTACTCCTTTCTGCGTCGGTGGGCTAACAGAATTTTGTTAGCTCTTGACAGTTCACACGCCTGTCCGCAATTAAAGCTTCTCTATATTATACGTTCTCTGCTAATAGCTTAATTTGCAGATCAAATAAAACACGCCCAGTGATTTACTGTTACTTTTTTCAGTTTGGGCTGTGACAATCGTTACAAAAACAAATTGTAATTTGTTATCATAGTCGTGTACTAGCACGACTTGTGACGTAATTATTCACAGTTAGAAAGAAGAAGCACAGAAAAGTATGTAAATTGTTAACAAAAAGATAATTCGTGAATATGTGAAATATGCTTTTAAAATAAATACATACATACATATATCTTTAGACAACAAAATTGCAAATTAAGTGAATGGTTGAAACGAATTGTGATTGCGAAGGTTGTATGTATTTATTTAAATTTATAAGTATAAAATAGTAGCTAAAATAAATATTTATTAACGAGTTGTTTCTTTTTTTCGTATATGAATGTTCCAAAAAAATGGCTGATTTCTTGTAGGCGAAATTAATTTAATAATCGTAATTATAATTTCAGAATATTTTCATTATCATTTCACTTAAATACATCAAAAATGTTACTAATGTGTATATGAATATATTTGTGTATAATAAACTTGCTGGACGCATCCTAATTACAATGATTAATTTAATTGGCAGTTTTATTGTAAATATATACAATTATTGGGGAATGTTTAGTATCGCGCCGGTTTAGTATCGTTTATGGTGAAAAAGGGGGCGGGGCTACCCCCCTCACGCCCCCTTATTGGAAAGAGGAAGGATTGAACTTTTTAATAAACCCCCTCTCGACCCCCTAGAGCCCCTATAGACCTGTAGGGAGCCCATTGAAAATGACCAAAAATCAGTGTTTTTGATCATTTTTCCATACAAACTGAAACCAATGCAACCCAGCCAACATTTTTGTATGGACAAGAAATCAACACCGGGGTGTATCAAATTTTTTTCGCATAGAACTCTTTTTTGCGTGCGCGGCCTTCGGCCGCGCTTCAAAACAGAATAACCCTGGTCGGTCCAACAACGGGGTGTATCAGATTTTTTTCGCATAGAAATACTTTTTGCGTAGGCGGCCTTCGGCCGCGCTTCAAAAAAATAACCCTGGTCGGTCCAACACCGGGGTATACCAGATTTTTTTTCACACAGAACTCCTTTTTGCGTGGGCGGCCTTCGGCCGCACTTAAAAAAAAATAACCCTGGTCGGTCCAACACCGGGGTGTATCAGATTTTTTTTTTTTCGCATAGAACTCCTTTTTGTGTGGGCGGCCTTCGGCCGCGTTTTAAAAAAATAACCCTGGCCGGTCCAACACCGGCTACGCCATCCACAGTATTTCAGCATTGAACACCTTTTCGCGTTTACTTTATACATTTATTGCTAAGTGGGTTTAATTTATTCCCTTTTGTTCGTGCTTTCTCGGTGATTTGACAGTTCAAATTAAGCAGTCATTTTGGTTTTTCGCATTATTGAACTCAACGCAGAAAAAGGTGTATTTTATTTAAAAATTTACAAAGAAATTAACAATCAAAAGTATTAAAAACATTACTAGTGGTTTTTATAATTCCTAAGTAATATATGTGCGTGAAAATGTATCCATAATTGGTTTGGTACAATGCACAATAGATGAAAATACACTAGCATATATTTAGAAATTTGCAAAAAATGGCAATTTTAAAAGTGATTTTGTGCAAAAATTTGTGAACCGATTTTTATAAAATATGTTTTAAAATAAAATTCGATAATTTAAGCCTACATGCGTCTTTAAAATTTTCAATTTGGTTCTCTCGTTTAGGTACGGTTAGCGAAAATTAACCGGCGCGATACTAAACCCAACCCCAATTATTTATTATACTACAACTAAAATGTTTTTTCGGCAACATTATTTCTTTTATTTCTCCAACTCTTTACGTATAAACTTATAAAATTAAGTCAATTTCACGAACTAACAAAGTGTTTGTGTTTTTGTTTACAATTTCCATGCTATTCTAGGCTCCTTCTTCCAAACTTAAAAGAATTACGTCACAACATGGCACTTGGCGTAATCTTGTATTCTATAAATCTTGCACCCAGGTTAAATATTAATGTTTCATTTGTGGGAATGCAAACAGATTGAGTTTATGTGCTATTAATTCTGGACATGCGCTAAATGAGAAATTACTGATATTTTATATATTAAAACAGACGATATGTCAGAAGTTTAATATCCGGTTTATCGAATCACTTGTTGAAGTTCCAAAATCAGAATGCACAATCAAACTTTAATAAGTTTTTTTCACGCCAGTGTGTGCCGCTCTCACTTAGTAAAATACATAAGTATGTCTCTTTGAAAAAACTTTTCTCACTGCTTCTTCGCCGTGTCTTGTCATTCGGTTATTTGCTTCGACCCTCATACGCTGAACACAATGGTCGCGACAGACGACATCTGTCAAATATTAAAATACACACGTTCTTAAGGACACTGTTATTTTGACAGCTGCACGACTACACGACGGTAGGCCGACGGTTGTCGTCAGGAATAAAGGGATGTTCAACTTATTCCAGTGTGAGAGCACCTCAAAATTAGCGTTTTTTATAACATTTTCCATTATGGCCAGATTGAACAAAATAATAATTTTTGGGCATTTATCAACTCAACACCCAACATTTAGTACGAATAAAAATTACTAAATAGTGATTATTTATTATATGGAGATACTATTTAAATCTTTTTAAAGTATATTAGAACAACTGACTTTTGACCTTTCAATACCCAATAAAAGGATTTAAGCTTGTAATCTCTCAATCATTAAATGTTTTTAATAATTTTCCATTGAAAATAAAACTATGATGCTTCAAATTACAAAACGTTTCATCAAACACCTTTAAATTTTACAAATTTATTTAATTTTTTATAAGTGGTCTTGAACGATGGATTAAATCCCTCTGTTTACATATTTTTTGGTAAGATTTCAATCTGGCCATCGCCCGTTTCCAATTGATAAACGTCAAAACCTACTGAACTCGATTAGCTGTCAAAGTTCAGTAGGTTTTGACGTTTAACAATTGCTCTCTTACTTCCAGTGAGAGAGGAGTTAAACATCTCCTTATCTCTGGTTGTCGTTCTGGCTAACTTCAATATTATCCTATATTTGCCAACGACAGTAGGACGACAGTAGAGTTGACAGAAGAATGGAAGATAAAGCGATGAGGAAGAGCGGTGATGCCACTAATATGTAAAATGTAAAATTTTTCACAGCTCTTACAAACTTGACGTTATTTTACAAATAAAAGCGTAAAATAGCTCTATTATATCATTTGTAATAACAATTGATAATTTAATTGACGATTCCGATTACTTTGGCGGAGGGGTAAAAAAACCGAATTTCCGTATAAATGGGGTATATACAGATAGAGGAGCTTCTCCAGAGGAGGAATATCGAAAAATAACATAAAAATAACTAATATTTTTTGAAATGTTCACGTTTAAAAATTCAAAAATTTGCACTAAGAAAACATGTTATTCTCTATGTTTCACTAAATTTTTACACTGTATATTTAAATATATACTCTAAGCTTTGAAATAAGCTCACATTTCACAATTATTCTCCAATTTTTCAACTAAATTTAGTAATTTAAAAATCACTTGTCAAATTTATTGCTGAAAAGTTTACAGATAAGTAAAATCGTGTGATAACATTATAATATTATATATGTTTCTGATTGTAATATAACATTTTTATATACATAATACCCGGGGTGCCTGAAGTACTTTAGTACATAGTACTCCTTTCTGCGTTGGCGGCCTTCGGCCGCGCTTTAAAAAAATAACCCTGGCCGACCGAATACCCGGGGTGACTGAAGTACTTTCGCGTAGTACTCCTTTTTGCGTTGGCGGCCTTCGGCCGCGCTTTAAAAAAATAACCCCGGCCGACCGAATACCCGGGGTGACTGAAGAACTTTCGCATAGTACTCCTTTCTGCGTCGGTGGGCTTCGGCCGCGCTCTAAAAAAATAACCCTGGCCGAGCGAATACCCGGGGTGACTGAAGTACTTTCGCGTAGTACCCCTTTCTGCGTTAAAAAGTGGTTATAATTTATGGTTATCATGCACTCAAAATTTAAGTTTTCGTTATAAAATGGTAAATTTTGGTTATTTATCTTTCAGCGATTTCCATTTATTTTTGATGATACATTGGTTTGTATTTTAGGCGACGATATATATATTAATAAATTTAAAATATGAGTTTTGGGTATGAAGTGGTTATAACCAAAAAATATAACCACTTTATATCCAATATTGAAATAAAATTTAAGTTTTCGTTATTATATGGATAACTTTGGTTATTATATCTTTCAGCGATTTCCATTTATTTTTGATGATACATTGGTTTGTATTTTAGGCGACGATATATATATTATTATATTCAAAATATGAGTTTTGGGTATGAAGTGGTTATATTTTTCGGTTATCATGCACTCATATTGAAATAAAATTTGAGTTTTCGTACTGCACTGTATACTTTACACTTTATTACGTAATATTATTATGTAATACTATTACTTATACATATGTATATATAATATTATTATATAATATTATTATATAATATTACTAATACATGTATATAATATTACTTATTTGCTTAATAAATTTTAAAAGGAAAATATCCATATGCATGAATAGAGTAATTTTTGCGAAAAAGAGGAATTTTAGCAAATTGCCTTATCATCACATGGCAGCGCTCCATTTCGTCGTAATTTTTGGTAAACAAATGAGGTTGAAACAAGTGTAAAATGTGATTTTTAAAATAAAGATTTTCTAGGTAAAAAATTGTTAAAAGAGTAAAATGTAGATTTATTTAAAAGATTATAGTGCAATTTAATTAATTTGAAGTGAAAATTGTGAAAAAAGTGTGTTTAATGTGGTGAAATAGCTCCTTGAAATGGTCCAATTTTGCGAATTTTTGAACTTTAATGCCGAATATCTCCTAAACTAAGCGTTTGCGGACCCCATAACACTGTATGTTTTTTAATCAGGAGGACTTCCTCTCTCCAACGGTACCTTCAAATCGCGGCGCCAAAGAAATCGGAATTGTGCCATTTAAAACAAAAATAAATACCTATTTACTTATTTTTTGCATAAAAAATTTCACTTTGAACAAAATATTATAATTTCATTGAAGTGCAAGGTATTAGTATGGCCACAACGAAATTGTGTTCATGCAAAATGGAGAGCTGTGTTGTCTTGCGTACATGCGTTCATGTAGTTCATGCACAACGGCGTTTCAGTTCACTGTCGTGATACCATGTCGTGTCGCAAGCATTGTATTCAGCATATCAGTCATTAAAACAGTCAGCAGAGATAAATATCCCTGGCAGTCCGTTTGAATGCTAGCTGTTCTGCAAAGTTCGTCGCACGGTTGGTTTACTTTAGTTTAAGTATGAACATATTTATTAAAAAGAAAATAAAGTTTCTTTAAACGTAATCATGTCAGCAGTTGCTAAATGAATTCTTACACGATGATTAAATTGTGAACAAATGGCAAACTATTCATGAGAAATATTGTACGAATAACTTCAATATGTTTGAAAGAAATAATACATAATATAACACTTAAAATATGAACGCATTGTATACGCAATACAAGGAAAGCAGTTAATGGAATCATAAGCATAGTGTTTATGGAGGCAAAAGATAACTTGTATTACTGATTAATGGAAGTTTTATTGGCACTCGATTTATAATATATTGTGTGGCGTATAACCTTCAAGGTTTTTCTTTGTATCGTTATGTGTGCAGATTATCTATATTTTGTATCTTACTAATTTTCGTTGCCCAGCGTTACTCTATAATAGTTATTCATTCGTTTCATATTTTTGAGCTGTTCTAATCTGAATCTGCCTGTATTTGTCGTACATATGTAAGTCGTAAGTGTGTTTGTAAATTTATGAATGCTACTTATGTTCGGCCCAACTGAACTTGAAACAAATTGTATGTAGCTATGGAAAAATGTGTACAAATACATATTAATGTGCGGAGCGATTATTTAAAATATAACAGCGAAAATTGTTTCAATAAAATAAGCAATAAATGAATCCCTAGTGATACATAAATATAATATATATGTGTACATATATACCACTATATACTTGCGTATACATACATATGTACTATGTGTGTAGATATTCATACTAACTGATGTGTTTCATACATGCGTCCCTAAAATTACTGTTAATATGTTCTATTTAATATGTTTTGGTTAAAATATGTTTCTTTTTACCTTCATGAAACTATCTACATATGGCCATGTGAACACGTACTAAATAAGTGTAAAGTGCATGAATGCAAGGGTATAACTTCTTTATGATATTTTTAAGTTAAAATTTACCGAAAAAGTACAAAAATTAAGTGAAACTCATATTGATAAGTTAAAAGGAATAATACAAAATCCCACGATTTCGCAATTAAATGGGTATGTACGGACGGATAGAGGAGGTCAAGAAAATATATGTGTACGTGGCACAATTCCGATTTCTTTGGCGCCGCGATTTGAAGGTACCGTTGGAAAGAGGAAGTCCTCCTGATTAAAAAAACATACAGGGTTATGGGGTCCGCAAACGCTTAGTTTAGGAGATACTCTGCCTTAAAGTTCGAAAATTCGCCAAATTGGACCATTTCAGGAAGCTATTTCACCACATTAAACACACTTTATTCACATTTTTTTCTTCAAATTAATTAAATTACACTATAATCTTTTAAATGAATCCACATTTTACACTTCTTGCAGGTTTTTTTAATAAAAAATCTTTATCTTAAAAATTACATTTTACACTCGTTTGAACTTCATTTGTTTACCAAAAATTACAACGAAATGGAGCGCTGCCATGTGATGATAAGGCAATTCGCTAAATTTCCTCTTTTTCGCAAAAATTCCTCTATTTATGCATATGGATATTTTCCTTTTTAAATTTATGGGTAAAATTTAGAATAGCATCCCAGGCTTTCGGGGATGAAATGGGTATCGCTGGAAAGGTGACGTTCTCCAGATCACGAAAATATATACATATAGTTGCCGTTGACTTATAGTTTTAAAGATATTTGCATTTAAAGTTGAAAAATTGACAATTTTTATATTGATAATTTGTATATTGGGAATAACTTTTTCACTTATATTATGCACTTTTCACTTACTAACACTTCACTATAACGTTTCTGTATATTCATTTTTTTAATATTTGTTGTAAATATAGCCGGCGCTTCAAAAAAAAAAATAACCCTGGCAGCACTTTTCTTATTGTGCAAATGCATTTTATTTAACTAAATCGAAATAATTGAAATAAAGCTTTATTTACAACAAATATTAAAAAGATGAATTATGAATGAAATTAATAATAATATTACGTAATAAAGTGTAAAGTATACAGTGCAGTACGAAAACTCAAATTTTATTTCAATATGAGTGCATGATAACCGAAAAATATAACCACTTCATACCCAAAACTCATATTTTAAATATAATAATACATATATATATCGTCGCCTAAAATACAAACCAATGTATCATCAAAAATAAATGGAAATCGCTGACAGATATAATAACCAAAATTTACCATTTTATAACGAAAACTTAAATTTTGAGTGCATGATAACCATAAGTTATAACCAATTTATAGCAAAAAGTCAATATATTTTGTTATTTTCAACGCAGAAAGAGGTACTACGCGAAAGTACTTCAGTCACCCCGGGTATTCGCTCGGCCAGGGTTATTTCTTTAGAGCGCGGCCGAAGGCGGCCAACGCAGAAAGGAGTACTATGCGAAAGTACTTCAGTCACCCCGGGTATTCGCTCGTAATATTATCACACGATTTTACTTATCTGTGTTCATTAAATATAAATCACATATTATTCGTATATTCATATACATATGTATGTATATATAATATGTACATGCAGAAAGGAGTACTAAGCGAAAGTACTTCAGTCAACCCGGGTATTCGCTCGGCCAGGGTTATTTTTTTAGAGCGAGGCCGAAGGCCGCCAACGCAGAAAGGAGTACTACGCGAAAGTACTTCAGTCACCCAGGGTATTCGCTCGACTAGGGTTATTTTTTAAAGCGCGGCCGAAGGCCGCTAACACAGAAAGGAGTGCTACGCGAAAGTACTTCAGTCAACCTGGGTATTCGCTCGTAATATTATCACACGATTTTACTTATCTGTGTTTATTAAATATAAATCACATATTATTCGTATATTCATATACATATGTATGTATATATAATATGTATATGCAGAAAGGAGTACTAAGCGAAAGTACTTCAGTCAACCCGGGTATTCGCTCGGCCAGGGTTATTTTTTTAGAGCGCGGCCGAAGGCCGCCAAAGCAGAAAGAAGTACTAAGCGAAAGTGCTTCAGTCAACCCGGGTATTCGCTCGGCCAGGGTTATTTTTTTAGAGCGCGGCCGAAGGCCGCCAACGCCGAAAGGAGTACTACGCGAAAGTACTTCAGTCACCCAGGGTATTCGCTCGACCAAGGTTATTTTTTTAAAGCGCGGCCGAAGGCCGCCAACGCATAAAGGAGTACTATGCGAAAGTACTTCAGTCACCCCGGGTATTCGCTCGTAATATTATCACACGATTTTACTTATCTGTGTTTATTAAATATAAATCACATATTATTCGTATATCCATATACATATGTATGTATATATAATATGTATATGCAAAAGTGTTCACATATTCAATTTTAGCTTGAAAAATCTTTATAGTTTTTTATAGTTAATAAAGAAAAAAGAATCACTCTTAAGTACAAACAAAGAAAACGCTGTGAAACGGTAAAAAATTCTTCACTTTTGGTTTTTAAGGTGTGGTAACGCTGGTTTTCCTCGTAAATGTAAACACTCTAAACTTCGCATAAATTTGATAAGTGATTTTAAATTACTAAATTTGGCTGAAAAATTACAAAATAAAAGTGAAAAGTGAACTTATTTTAATATTAAGAGTGTATATTTCAATAAAGTGAGTAAAATACGTGAAAATGTTCTGTGAAACATGGAGAAATAACACGTGTTCTTAGGCCAATTTATGTATTTTTAAAAATATTAGCTATTTTTTCATAATTTTTGTATATTCCTCCTCTGGAGAAGCCCCCCTATCCGTACATACCCCATTTATACGGAAATTCGTTTTTTTACCCCTCCGCCAAAGTAATCGGAATCGTGCCGTGTATGTACATGTATAGTTGCCGCTGACTTATGGTTTTTGAGATATTTGAATTTAAAGTTGAAAATTTCAACTACTTAAAAGGCGAGGGGTAAAATTTAGAATAGCATCCCAGGCTTTCGGGCCTAAAATGGGTATCGTTGGAAAGGTGACGTTCTCCAGAATATGAAAATATATATATATATAGTTGCCGCTGACTTATAGTTTATATATTTGCGTTTAAAGTTATATTATGATTATGATATTTTGTATATTGTGAATAACTTTTTCACTTATATTATGCACTTTTCACCTACTAACACTTCACTACAACTTTTCTGTATATTTATTTTTTCAATATTTATTGCAAATAAAGCTTTATTTTAATTATTTCATTTTAGTTAAATTCTCTGCATTTTCACAACAATAATAGGGTTGCATACTAGCAAATAGATGGTATTGCCATATCTGCCTAGTTGAAAACAAAAGAAAATAAGCGAAAACTTTATACCCCAAATACCTGAAAAAATGTTAATGCAAAAAATATTTTGTCATAAATAAAAGCAAAAACAAATTTAAGGTTCATAAGTATGTTTTATTGCTTGTAAAAGCTTTCGAATGGATCTTCACGGTTTCTTTTTATGGTTGTACGCCACAGATACTCAATAATTAAATCGGCGAAGTGTTGTTGGTTAGCGAAATTGTCCTTTAAAAAGAATCTTTTAATTACACGCCACTGTGACTCAATCCTTTGAGTGTGTGTCCCGTCTGGGGCGACAAAGGGATTTTCCGGATCACTATGATTGACCCTTCGGTGCTCATACCCATGATCGGAAAGGCAATTATATGTCGGTACATATAATTGACCCTTCCGCTACGTGCTTCATGATAATAGGTATGAGCAGCTCAGCTGATCTAACATTCTCGGGACACACTACCAGTCTGAAGTCGTCGCTCCCATCCTCTACCATGCCCAGTACCCAGTGACCTTCAACTCTTCTACCTGAAATATGAGAAAATACATAAGTTAGTACGTAAAATTTTATATATATAAGAGTTATTACCTTTATTGTATTTTCATTTTCCAAACTTGCTTTCGTCAATTTGTACAATTTTTCCGGGACTGCCAATTTTCCCCACAGCCTCTTCGTGGTCTATTTGGTACAAAACAACGGCCTCTCTACAATAGCTGTACCAATCGCATATGGTGGCTGTTGACAAAATAGCTATAAAGCTGTTTTTTCTGACTTCGGTCTGGCACCAGTGGGAAGCGTATGCGAACATCAGATAAAATCCTTAACTATGCAGCACCAATATGGTCGCCTGGATGCAGTGGTACGCAGATGAGGAAACTCCAGACCTGCCAAAATACTGCACTCCGGACTACGACGGGATGCCTCCTGATGTCTCCCATCGAACACCTCCACAGTGAGACGCATATGCTTCCTGTAAAGGAGCATAATCAACTCCTCTCCAGACAGTTCCTGCTGGGTTGTTTCCGTAGGAATCACCCCTGCAGCCACCTGCTTGGAGCGGAACCGCCTCCCAGGAGCATCAGGAGGTCTTTCCTCGACTACGTCGACGACATCAGACAGTACGCCGACCAGACTTCGGACGCAACAAACTATCGACAGGCACTGGCCGCCATTCACAGTGGAGCCATCAACACCTTCATCGACTCCCTTCCCGTGAATGGCGTTCTTGGAGTCAAACCACCATCTATTGCAGACGAAGAGCTCCAGTTGCCGCGAGAAACGCGAGTGACCCTAGCGCAACTTCGTTCTGGATACTGTAGCAGGTTAAACTCCTACTTATCCAGAATCGACCCCGACATACCCAATGTATGTCCTGCATGCAACGAGTCCCCGCATGACACTGACCACCTCTTTGCATGCCCCACAAACCCTACCCATCTAACACCCTCCTCCCTTTGGTCCGACCCCGTCGAAACAGCACGTTTCCTGGGCCTACCGTTAGATGACCTCGACGACAACACAGGTAATCCTTACCATCCTAACCGGGACTAGATAACCGTTACAACAACAACAACATCAGATAAAATATCTGAGGCAATGGTATCTTTGCATTTTCATACCAAGTGCCTTTGGCCCTCGATACAGCAGGCAGCGATCGGCAACTACCTCTACGGCATCTAAAAGATCCCACCGAATTATTCCCCGATAGAGTGGGGATCATGGGTGTTTTATGCTTGCGGCACAATTTATTGGTTAAAATTAAGCCCTCTTCCGCAAAGGCTATGCACTTCTCCCTAGTGCTAAAGGTCTCCACAACTTTGGTTATGTTCCAAATTTTTTTAAGTTCTGAAACGGTAAGAACACTCTTACGTACACCGCGGCTGGTGGAAGGTTCATCGAAATCTGCAGAGAATACTTAATTAAAAATTCAAAAATTTAGAAATACTTGATAACATATCTAATCGTTGTGCACACATTTTATATATTTTTCTTTTTAATTAAAAATCAATTTGAAAAAATGAAAATATTTAAAAATCACTAGCCACACTTGCTAATTGCTTCGCCAAATTTAAAAGTAAAAGCGAAACAAAAAAAGAAGCAGTACTTAGTTTTAAAACTAACAGTACAATTGTTGCTAGAATTATTCCCGTTAAAGAAAATGAAGTGTTGAAAATTGAGTTATACCCTTCACGGTATTACCTTTTTTATCCAAGCTTTAAAAAATTATTCTAGTTGATCGAAATGTGTGGAATTCGATCCAACAGCAAAATGTTCAGATTTCTACACGAAAGAACTCCTTTCTGCAACCTTTTTCTTTTATAAAAAATTGCTTGAGATTTTTGTCTTTTCCATTTTTTTTTGGGTATAAAGTTTTTGCTCAGTGTTCTTTCGCGTAAAACTTCTTTCATCAACATCTTTCTTTTATAAAATATTGCTTAAGATTTTTGCGTTGCGTTTATGTATTTGGGGTATAAAGTTTTTGCTTATTTTCTTTTATTGACAACTAGGTAGATATGGCAATACCATTTATTTGCTAGTATGCAACCCTATTATTGTTGTGAAAATGCAGTGAATTTAACTAAAATAAAGCTTTATTTGCAATAAATATAATACAGAAACGTTTTAGTGAAGTGTTAGTAAGTGAAAAGTGCATAATATATGTGAAAAAGTTATTCACAACATACAAATTATCAATGTGAAAGTTGTAAATTTTTAAACTTTAAACGTAAATATGTAAACTATAAGTCAGCGGCAACTATATATATATATTTTCGTGATCTGGAGAACGTCACCTTTCCAACGATACCCATTTTATCCCCGAAAGCCTGGGATGCTATTCTAAATCCCAGCCAATGCGAGTTTCTTCTATTTATAATACTCATAACGCCTATTTATGTTGCATTTTACACTAATATTTTGATCTTTTATATCTACTAAAACTTCACTAGAACCGCTACATATTAAATAGTGCAAAAATAACGGCTGGGATTTAGAATAAAGTGGGTATCATTAGAAAGGTGACGTTCTCCAGATCACAAAAATATGTATATATAGTTGCCGCTGACTTATAGTTTTAAAGATATTTGCATTTAAAGTTGAAAAATTGACAACTTTTACATTGATAATTTGTATATTGGGAATAACTTTTTCACTTATATTATGCACTTTTCACTTACTAACACTTCACTATAACATTTCTGTATATTAATTTTGGTAAATGTTCAGCAGAGCGGCTTTTACGAAAGCGTGTACCAATTTTCACGGAAAATGTCTTAAAAAAATCGTTTTTAATTCAGATTCACGAATATGTATGGCGCGTTAACTAATTTTATGGTTTTTTGCAATAAAAACAATAAAAAAATATTACGATTTTGCACAATATTTACGCATCACTGTTCGAAATTCAATTGAGTACTAGTGATACAAACAGTGATCGGTTTCGAAATATCGGTACTCTCGATATTCGAGACTAAACAAAGAATTGATAAAAATGAGAGATATATAATAGAAAAATATTATTAATTGGAAAAATAAAAAGAAATTACTATATCGATATTCTCAATATTCGAGTCTGAAAGAAAATTGGTAAAAATGTGAAATACATAATAGAAAAATAATAATAATTGGAAAAATAAAAATAAATTAAAATATCGATACTCTCGATATTCGAGACTGATCGAGAATTGGTAAAAAAGAGAAATACATATTAGGAAAATTTATAAATCATCTTTCCATACCCATTTTATTCCCGAAATCCGGGGATGCTATTCTAAATTTTAACCAAAATAACTTTAATTTCATATTTAACTTTCGTTGAAATCCATTTATTCATAGAATAAGAAAATGGTTGCAAGGAAGCAAAAAATTAGTGTTATCATATTTTGTAATCGAGTAAAAATAAGTATACAAAAAAACATTATACCGTCAATACAAAATTCATTATCGTGTAATGAATAATGCAGAAATCATTCAGAATTTTCACTATCTTGATGAATCCCGATGGTGGATCGGCTGGGGTTATTTTTTTGAAGCGTGGCTGAAGGTCGCCAACGCAGTAAAGATTTTTATGCGAAAAACTAATTTATTATAACTCGGAGAAAGGTGAGTTTTAAATAATTGAATTTTTTAACTTTAAATGCAAATATCTCAAAAACCAATACCCCTCTTGCAAAGCCCTTGCACGGTGCAAGAATTGCATATATGTATGTATGTACATATTTCCTCTTGGTGCTCCGCCGCAACAACAAACACACGTAGAAAATTATTTGCAATGGCTGTAAAATATTTCAGACCAAAACCAATGTACATTTGCGTGCAATGTCACGCAAAAATATAATTGCAACCCTGTTTTAGCTTTCATTTTACATAAAAACATGTTACGTCGTTAAATTGTTGAGGAAGGTAAGTTTTAAATAGATTTTATAATTTTTATTTAAATTATAAAGATTCATTACAGTTCTTTGTTAAGAATGAATTCAGAAGGTCCGTTAATTCACAATAGTCATGCATGATAGTCATTCTCAATAAATTGGCCGAATCAGCCGTTCATATATCACTAGATTCTGCAATGGGTGCTCTCGTGCCCTTGTATATTTCGGTATAGTATTTTTGCAGTCTGCAATATTGATAGAGAATACCCCTCATAAGTCAGCGGCAGGTATTGTATATTTTGGTTTTATTGAAAAAATATCATTTTCGATGTTAAAAATATATTAGGGGTATTCTCTTGCTCTTGCAAAATCCTTGCACGGTGCACGAATTGCAGAATTTTCCTCTGTGTGTAACGGCACAATAACAAACACGCATAAAATTTTTTGCAACGGCTGAAAACTATGTCAGACCAAAATCCATGTTTATTTTCCTGCAATGAGACGTAAGAATATAATTGCAACCCTGTTTTAGCTGTCATTTTACATAAAAACAAATTACGCCGTTCAATTGTTGAAGGTAAATTTTAAGGAGATTTTATAATTTCTACTTAAATTATAAGGATTTGTTACAGTTTTTTGTTAGAGGGTAGTTTCCAGCTCTCAAGAAATGTAAAACTACATATAAAAAAACGCTTAAGAAATCGTCAAGCAAAATTTACTGCAGGAAAATGTTAGTATGCAGCTCTAAAGAAATCTAGTACTTAATTATAATACATTTTTTTCAATAAAATGGTGATATGACAACGCTGGTTTGGTGAAGAAACATAAAATCAACAATTGTTTCTTGAAAGAAATTTAAAGTAAATCGTTAAATTCATCCTTAGCTTAGTATCCAGCTCTCAAGAAATTTAAAAACTTCATATAAAAAAACGTTTAAGAAACGGACAAGAAACTTTCCTGCGATAAATTTACTCGTGCTAGTATGCAGCTCTAAAGTAATCTAGTACTAATTTTTAATACTTTTTTTTCAATAAAATGCGAATATGGAAAACCTGGTAAAATCATGATTATGAAGTATATTTCATTTTGAAATGTTGTATAAAAGTTACCAATCATCAACAACATTCCTCAAATCGCAAGGAAAATACCTATGTTACAACACACATACATACATACATATTACGCACAAAGTTTATTTTCTTTGTTTATTCTCTCTTGCTCTTCTAATGTGGGTCATTCACAATGCGTAACTTGCTGTCAGATTAACTTGAAGAAATAATTCTGTTTTTTTCTTGAGCAATTACTTGAGAGCTGGATACCAACCTTAAACTAGTTAAAATCATTACTATGAAGTATATTTCATTTTGAAATGTTGCATAAAACTTACCAATCATCAACCACATCTTTAAATCGCAAGGAAAGTATTTATACACTTACACACATAAGTATATATATTTTTTTTTTATTTTCTCTTGCTCTACTAATGTGCATCATTCACAATGCGTAACCTGCTGTCAAATTTACTTGCCTACAGCTCAAGAAATAAAGAATTATTTTCTTGAGCATTTCCTTGACAGTTGGAACCAAACCTAAAGCATGAATACAGAATGTGCGCCAATTCACAATAGTCATTCTCAATAAATTGACCGAATCAGCCGTTCATATATCTTGGCCTTGCATAGTTAGGTATAGGATTATATAATTTGGCATATGGCAAGGCTGGTTTGGCGAAGAAGCATCAAATCAACAATTGTTTCTTGAAGAAAATTAAAAGTAATCGTTAAATTCGTCCAAAATTAGTTAAAATCATTATTATGCAGTATACTTAATTTTGAAATGTTGTATAAAATTTACCAGATATCAACAACAGTCCTTAAATAGCAATGAAAATGTTTATGTTACTACATACATACATAATACGCAGAAAGTTTGTTTTCTTTATTTATTCTCTTTTGCTCTTATGTGGATCACTCACAATGCGTAAACAGCTGTCAAAACTACTTTAAGAAATTATGTATTTTTTTTCTTCAGCAATTACTTGAGAGCTGGATACGAACCTTTAGAAAATAACCTGTGCCAACTTTTGTGAAGATACATTGTCAAATGGGAAAGTTTTCCATACAAGAACTTGATCCCGTTCGTTTGTATGGCAGCTATATGTTATAGTGGTCCGATATCAGCAGTTCCAAATGACGTTTGCAAAATTTCAATATATCTGAAAAACTGAGGGACTAGGTCGTATATTTACAGACAGACGGACTTGGCTAAATCGACTCAGTTCAACATACTTATCTTTTAAATATATATACTTTATGGGGTCTCAGTGTATCCGACGCTTCCTTCTGGGCGTTACATTTTTCATGGCAAACTTAATACATATACCCTCTTCAGGGTATAAAAATACAAAGACACCAATATCCTTATCATTGGTAATTTCAACCTTCGAAACAGCTCAAGTCGAATTGACTTTGAGAACCTTCTATATGAAGGATTCTCCTTAAAGGAATGCCGACCATTTAATACTGTTCAAATCGACAATAATATTCTCCTTGATCTCTGTTTTTGTAACCTAGGCACTTATATACAGCACACTCAGGCGATTACCACCAATAGACTAAAACCAGCATTCTCTCTTGCTCTTCTAATGTGGATCATTCACAATGCGTAACCAGCTGTTCAAAACTACTTGAAGAAATAATGTATTTTTTTTCTTGAGCAATTACTTGAGAGCTGGCTACGAACCTTTAATTGTTTCTTCGCAAAACCAGGATTACCAAATACGCATTTTATTAAAAAAATGTATTAAAAAATAGTACTAAATTTACCGCAGGAAATCCCCAACCAACAAGGTTATTTTTAAGCTGTTCTAAACTTTTACCAAATCTTTAATTAATTATACGTTAACTATAAATTTTCGGCGGCTATTTATTCATTTATTTAAATATATAGACACCAATCGGCATTATACGACTAAAACAAGATATTACAAAAAAGTTTGTAAGGAGTAGGATCAACAATTAAATGCATCTTTAATTTAAATATATCATTAAACCAAGGTATAGAAATATAGGATGATTTCTGGAATAAAGGAATCCAATGCAGAAGTCCATTAAGAAACGACTGTTGTGTTGAAATAGTCGTAGATGTCATTTATTGAACTATGCCCTCCAGAAAAGTCATAAAGGTTGCTCTTTCCGAGTTTCATTTGTATTTATCGATATGTTTTATTGCGGTGTCTGTAAAAGCAGATTAAATTACGGCAATTCCCACGACAGCCGGTTCTACGTACCGGAATTGACTCGGATTTCATCCGACCAAGGACTTCGGCGATATAACCCCGTTTGTCGTCATTGGAGCAACGCCTTGCAGCAGGGTTGCTCCGTATCCTCCTGACTCGTGCTGGCATTGAGTCCAACCCGGGCCCGGAGAAATTTTTCTGCTGCGTATTCGCAAAACGGCTCCATCCAAACTCCACCTCGGTTTCTACACGAAAGAACTTCTTTCTGCAACCTTTTTCTTTTATAAAAAATTGCTTGAGATTTTTGCCTTTTCCATTTTTTTTTGGGTATAAAGTTTTTGCTCAGTGTTCTTTCGCGTAAAACTTCTTTCATCAACATCTTTCTTTTATAAAATATTGCTTAAGATTTTTGCGTTGCGTTTATGTATTTGGGGTATAAAGTTTTTGCTTATTTTCTTTTATTGACAACTAGGTAGATATGGCAATACCATTTATTTGCTAGTATGCAACCCTATTATTGTTGTGAAAATGCAGTGAATTTAACTAAAATAAAGCTTTATTTGCCATAAATATAATACAGAAACGTTTTAGTGAAGTGTTAGTAAGTGAAAAGTGCATAATATATGTGAAAAAGTTATTCACAACATACAAATTATCAATGTGAAAGTTGTAAATTTTTAAACTTTAAACGTAAATATGTAAACTATAAGTCAGCGGCAACTATATATATATATTTTCGTGATCTGGAGAACGTCACCTTTCCAACGATACCCATTTTATCCCCGAAAGCCTGGGATGCTATTCTAAATCCCAGCCAATGCGAGTTTCTTCTATTTATAATACTCATAACGCCTATTTATATTGCATTTTACACTAATATTTTAATCTTTTATATCTACTAAAACTTCACTAGAACCGCTACATATTAAATAGTGCAAAAATAACGGCTGGAATTTAGAATAAAGTGGGTATCATTAGAAAGGTGACGTTCTCCAGATCACAAAAATATGTATATATAGTTGCCGCTGACTTATAGTTTTAAAGATATTTGCATTTAAAGTTGAAAAATTGACAACTTTTACATTGATAATTTGTATATTGGGAATAACTTTTTCACTTATATGATGCACTTTTCACTTACTAACACTTCACTATAACATTTCTGTATATTAATTTTGGTAAATGTTCAGCAGAGCGGCTTTTACGAAAGCGTGTACCAATTTTCACGGAAAATGTCTTAAAAAAATCGTTTTTAATTCAGATTCACGAATATGTATGGCGCGTTAACTAATTTTATGGTTTTTTGCAATAAAAACAATAAAAAAATATTACGATTTTGCACAATATTTACGCATCACTGTTCGAAATTCAATTGAGTACTAGTGATACAAACAGTGATCGGTTTCGAAATATCGGTACTCTCGATATTCGAGACTAAACAAAGAATTGATAAAAATGAGAGATATATAATAAAAAAATATTATTAATTGGAAAAATAAAAAGAAATTACTATATCGATATTCTCAATATTCGAGTCTGAAAGAAAATTGGTAAAAATGTGAAATACATAATAGAAAAATAATAATAATTGGAAAAATAAAAATAAATTAAAATATCGATACTCTCGATATTCGAGACTGATCGAGAATTGGTAAAAAAGAGAAATACATATTAGGAAAATTTATAAATCATCTTTCCATACCCATTTTATTCCCGAAATCCGGGGATGCTATTCTAAATTTTAACCAAAATAACTTTAATTTCATATTTAACTTTCGTTGAAATCCATTTATTCATAGAATAAGAAAATGGTTGCAAGGAAGCAAAAAATTAGTGTTATCATATTTTGTAATCGAGTAAAAATAAGTATACAAAAAAACATTATACCGTCAATACAAAATTCATTATCGTGTAATGAATAATGCAGAAATCATTCAGAATTTTCACTATCTTGATGAATCCCGATGGTGGATCGGCCGGGGTTATTTTTTTGAAGCGTGGCTGAAGGTCGCCAACGCAGTAAAGATTTTTATGCGAAAAACTAATTTATTATAACTCGGAGAAAGGTGAGTTTTAAATAATTGAATTTTTTAACTTTAAATGCAAATATCTCAAAAACCAATACCCCTCTTGCAAAGCCCTTGCACGGTGCAAGAATTGCATATATGTATGTATGTACATATTTCCTCTTGGTGCTCCGCCGCAACAACAAACACACGTAGAAAATTATTTGCAATGGCTGTAAAATATTTCAGACCAAAACCAATGTATATTTGCGTGCAATGTCACGCAAAAATATAATTGCAACCCTGTTTTAGCTTTCATTTTACATAAAAACATGTTACGTCGTTAAATTGTTGAGGAAGGTAAGTTTTAAATAGATTTTATAATTTTTATTTAAATTATAAAGATTCATTACAGTTCTTTGTTAAGAATGAATTCAGAAGGTCCGTTAATTCACAATAGTCATGCATGATAGTCATTCTCAATAAATTGGCCGAATCAGCCGTTCATATATCACTAGATTCTGCAATGGGTGCTCTCGTGCCCTTGTATATTTCGGTATAGTATTTTTGCAGTCTGCAATATTGATAGAGAATACCCCTCATAAGTCAGCGGCAGGTATTGTATATTTTGGTTTTATTGAAAAAATATCATTTTCGATGTTAAAAATATATTAGGGGTATTCTCTTGCTCTTGCAAAATCCTTGCACGGTGCACGAATTGCAGAATTTTCCTCTGTGTGTAACGGCACAATAACAAACACGCATAAAATTTTTTGCAAGGGCTGAAAACTATGCCAGACCAAAATCCATGTTTATTTTCCTGCAATGAGACGTAAGAATATAATTGCAACCCTGTTTTAGCTGTCATTTTACATAAAAACAAATTACGCCGTTCAATTGTTGAAGGTAAATTTTAAGGAGATTTTTTATAATTTCTACTTAAATTATAAGGATTTGTTACAGTTTTTTGTTAGAGGGTAGTTTCCAGCTCTCAAGAAATGTAAAACTACATATAAAAAAACGCTTAAGAAATCGTCAAGCAAAATTTACTGCAGGAAAATGTTAGTATGCAGCTCTAAAGAAATCTAGTACTTAATTATAATACATTTTTTTCAATAAAATGGTGATATGACAACGCTGGTTTGGTGAAGAAACATAAAATCAACAATTGTTTCTTGAAAGAAATTTAAAGTAAATCGTTAAATTCATCCTTAGCTTAGTATCCAGCTCTCAAGAAATTTAAAAACTTCATATAAAAAAACGTTTAAGAAACGGACAAGAAACTTTCCTGCGATAAATTTACTCGTGCTAGTATGCAGCTCTAAAGTAATCTAGTACTAATTTTTAATACTTTTTTTTTTTCAATAAAATGCGAATATGGAAAACCTGGTAAAATCATGATTATGAAGTATATTTCATTTTGAAATGTTGTATAAAAGTTACCAATCATCAACAACATTCCTCAAATCGCAAGGAAAATACCTATGTTACAACACACATACATACATACATATTACGCACAAAGTTTATTTTCTTTGTTTATTCTCTCTTGCTCTTCTAATGTGGGTCATTCACAATGCGTAACTTGCTGTCAGATTAACTTGAAGAAATAATTCTGTTTTTTTCTTGAGCAATTACTTGAGAGCTGGATACCAACCTTAAACTAGTTAAAATCATTACTATGAAGTATATTTCATTTTGAAATGTTGCATAAAACTTACCAATCATCAACCACATCTTTAAATCGCAAGGAAAGTATTTATACACTTACACACATAAGTATATATATTTTTTTTTTATTTTCTCTTGCTCTACTAATGTGCATCATTCACAATGCGTAACCTGCTGTCAAATTTACTTGCCTACAGCTCAAGAAATAAAGAATTATTTTCTTGAGCATTTCCTTGACAGTTGGAACCAAACCTAAAGCATGAATACAGAATGTGCGCCAATTCACAATAGTCATTCTCAATAAATTGACCGAATCAGCCGTTCATATATCTTGGCCTTGCATAGTTAGGTATAGGATTATATAATTTGGCATATGGCAAGGCTGGTTTGGCGAAGAAGCATCAAATCAACAATTGTTTCTTGAAGAAAATTAAAAGTAATCGTTAAATTCGTCCAAAATTAGTTAAAATCATTATTATGCAGTATACTTAATTTTGAAATGTTGTATAAAATTTACCAGATATCAACAACAGTCCTTAAATAGCAATGAAAATGTTTATGTTACTACATACATACATAATACGCAGAAAGTTTGTTTTCTTTATTTATTCTCTTTTGCTCTTATGTGGATCACTCACAATGCGTAAACAGCTGTCAAAACTACTTTAAGAAATTATGTATTTTTTTTCTTCAGCAATTACTTGAGAGCTGGATACGAACCTTTAGAAAATAACCTGTGCCAACTTTTGTGAAGATACATTGTCAAATGGGAAAGTTTTCCATACAAGAACTTGATCCCGTTCGTTTGTATGGCAGCTATATGTTATAGTGGTCCGATATCAGCAGTTCCAAATGACGTTTGCAAAATTTCAATATATCTGAAAAACTGAGGGACTAGGTCGTATATTTACAGACAGACGGACTTGGCTAAATCGACTCAGTTCAACATACTTATCTTTTAAATATATATACTTTATGGGGTCTCAGTGTATCCGACGCTTCCTTCTGGGCGTTACATTTTTCATGGCAAACTTAATACATATACCCTCTTCAGGGTATAAAAATACAAAGACACCAATATCCTTATCATTGGTAATTTCAACCTTCGAAACAGCTCAAGTCGAATTGACTTTGAGAACCTTCTATATGAAGGATTCTCCTTAAAGGAATGCCGACCATTTAATACTGTTCAAATCGACAATAATATTCTCCTTGATCTCTGTTTTTGTAACCTAGGCACTTATATACAGCACACTCAGGCGATTACCACCAATAGACTAAAACCAGCATTCTCTCTTGCTCTTCTAATGTGGATCATTCACAATGCGTAACCAGCTGTTCAAAACTACTTGAAGAAATAATGTATTTTTTTTCTTGAGCAATTACTTGAGAGCTGGCTACGAACCTTTAATTGTTTCTTCGCAAAACCAGGATTACCAAATACGCATTTTATTAAAAAAATGTATTAAAAAATAGTACTAAATTTACCGCAGGAAATCCCCAACCAACAAGGTTATTTTTAAGCTGTTCTAAACTTTTACCAAATCTTTAATTAATTATACGTTAACTATAAATTTTCGGCGGCTATTTATTCATTTATTTAAATATATAGACACCAATCGGCATTATACGACTAAAACAAGATATTACAAAAAAGTTTGTAAGGAGTAGGATCAACAATTAAATGCATCTTTAATTTAAATATATCATTAAACCAAGGTATAGAAATATAGGATGATTTCTGGAATAAAGGAATCCAATGCAGAAGTCCATTAAGAAACGACTGTTGTGTTGAAATAGTCGTAGATGTCATTTATTGAACTATGCCCTCCAGAAAAGTCATAAAGGTTGCTCTTTCCGAGTTTCATTTGTATTTATCGATATGTTTTATTGCGGTGTCTGTAAAAGCAGATTAAATTACGGCAATTCCCACGACAGCCGGTTCTACGTACCGGAATTGACTCGGATTTCATCCGACCAAGGACTTCGGCGATATAACCCCGTTTGTCGTCATTGGAGCAACGCCTTGCAGCAGGGTTGCTCCGTATCCTCCTGACTCGTGCTGGCATTGAGTCCAACCCGGGCCCGGAGAAATTTTTCTGCTGCGTATTCGCAAAACGGCTCCATCCAAACTCCACCTCGGTTTCTACACGAAAGAACTTCTTTCTGCAACCTTTTTCTTTTATAAAAAATTGCTTGAGATTTTTGCCTTTTCCATTTTTTTTTGGGTATAAAGTTTTTGCTCAGTGTTCTTTCGCGTAAAACTTCTTTCATCAACATCTTTCTTTTATAAAATATTGCTTAAGATTTTTGCGTTGCGTTTATGTATTTGGGGTATAAAGTTTTTGCTTATTTTCTTTTATTGACAACTAGGTAGATATGGCAATACCATTTATTTGCTAGTATGCAACCCTATTATTGTTGTGAAAATGCAGTGAATTTAACTAAAATAAAGCTTTATTTGCCATAAATATAATACAGAAACGTTTTAGTGAAGTGTTAGTAAGTGAAAAGTGCATAATATATGTGAAAAAGTTATTCACAACATACAAATTATCAATGTGAAAGTTGTAAATTTTTAAACTTTAAACGTAAATATGTAAACTATAAGTCAGCGGCAACTATATATATATATTTTCGTGATCTGGAGAACGTCACCTTTCCAACGATACCCATTTTATCCCCGAAAGCCTGGGATGCTATTCTAAATCCCAGCCAATGCGAGTTTCTTCTATTTATAATACTCATAACGCCTATTTATATTGCATTTTACACTAATATTTTAATCTTTTATATCTACTAAAACTTCACTAGAACCGCTACATATTAAATAGTGCAAAAATAACGGCTGGAATTTAGAATAAAGTGGGTATCATTAGAAAGGTGACGTTCTCCAGATCACAAAAATATGTATATATAGTTGCCGCTGACTTATAGTTTTAAAGATATTTGCATTTAAAGTTGAAAAATTGACAACTTTTACATTGATAATTTGTATATTGGGAATAACTTTTTCACTTATATGATGCACTTTTCACTTACTAACACTTCACTATAACATTTCTGTATATTAATTTTGGTAAATGTTCAGCAGAGCGGCTTTTACGAAAGCGTGTACCAATTTTCACGGAAAATGTCTTAAAAAAATCGTTTTTAATTCAGATTCACGAATATGTATGGCGCGTTAACTAATTTTATGGTTTTTTGCAATAAAAACAATAAAAAAATATTACGATTTTGCACAATATTTACGCATCACTGTTCGAAATTCAATTGAGTACTAGTGATACAAACAGTGATCGGTTTCGAAATATCGGTACTCTCGATATTCGAGACTAAACAAAGAATTGATAAAAATGAGAGATATATAATAAAAAAATATTATTAATTGGAAAAATAAAAAGAAATTACTATATCGATATTCTCAATATTCGAGTCTGAAAGAAAATTGGTAAAAATGTGAAATACATAATAGAAAAATAATAATAATTGGAAAAATAAAAATAAATTAAAATATCGATACTCTCGATATTCGAGACTGATCGAGAATTGGTAAAAAAGAGAAATACATATTAGGAAAATTTATAAATCATCTTTCCATACCCATTTTATTCCCGAAATCCGGGGATGCTATTCTAAATTTTAACCAAAATAACTTTAATTTCATATTTAACTTTCGTTGAAATCCATTTATTCATAGAATAAGAAAATGGTTGCAAGGAAGCAAAAAATTAGTGTTATCATATTTTGTAATCGAGTAAAAATAAGTATACAAAAAAACATTATACCGTCAATACAAAATTCATTATCGTGTAATGAATAATGCAGAAATCATTCAGAATTTTCACTATCTTGATGAATCCCGATGGTGGATCGGCTGGGGTTATTTTTTTGAAGCGTGGCTGAAGGTCGCCAACGCAGTAAAGATTTTTATGCGAAAAACTAATTTATTATAACTCGGAGAAAGGTGAGTTTTAAATAATTGAATTTTTTAACTTTAAATGCAAATATCTCAAAAACCAATACCCCTCTTGCAAAGCCCTTGCACGGTGCAAGAATTGCATATATGTATGTATGTACATATTTCCTCTTGGTGCTCCGCCGCAACAACAAACACACGTAGAAAATTATTTGCAATGGCTGTAAAATATTTCAGACCAAAACCAATGTATATTTGCGTGCAATGTCACGCAAAAATATAATTGCAACCCTGTTTTAGCTTTCATTTTACATAAAAACATGTTACGTCGTTAAATTGTTGAGGAAGGTAAGTTTTAAATAGATTTTATAATTTTTATTTAAATTATAAAGATTCATTACAGTTCTTTGTTAAGAATGAATTCAGAAGGTCCGTTAATTCACAATAGTCATGCATGATAGTCATTCTCAATAAATTGGCCGAATCAGCCGTTCATATATCACTAGATTCTGCAATGGGTGCTCTCGTGCCCTTGTATATTTCGGTATAGTATTTTTGCAGTCTGCAATATTGATAGAGAATACCCCTCATAAGTCAGCGGCAGGTATTGTATATTTTGGTTTTATTGAAAAAATATCATTTTCGATGTTAAAAATATATTAGGGGTATTCTCTTGCTCTTGCAAAATCCTTGCACGGTGCACGAATTGCAGAATTTTCCTCTGTGTGTAACGGCACAATAACAAACACGCATAAAATTTTTTGCAAGGGCTGAAAACTATGCCAGACCAAAATCCATGTTTATTTTCCTGCAATGAGACGTAAGAATATAATTGCAACCCTGTTTTAGCTGTCATTTTACATAAAAACAAATTACGCCGTTCAATTGTTGAAGGTAAATTTTAAGGAGATTTTTTATAATTTCTACTTAAATTATAAGGATTTGTTACAGTTTTTTGTTAGAGGGTAGTTTCCAGCTCTCAAGAAATGTAAAACTACATATAAAAAAACGCTTAAGAAATCGTCAAGCAAAATTTACTGCAGGAAAATGTTAGTATGCAGCTCTAAAGAAATCTAGTACTTAATTATAATACATTTTTTTCAATAAAATGGTGATATGACAACGCTGGTTTGGTGAAGAAACATAAAATCAACAATTGTTTCTTGAAAGAAATTTAAAGTAAATCGTTAAATTCATCCTTAGCTTAGTATCCAGCTCTCAAGAAATTTAAAAACTTCATATAAAAAAACGTTTAAGAAACGGACAAGAAACTTTCCTGCGATAAATTTACTCGTGCTAGTATGCAGCTCTAAAGTAATCTAGTACTAATTTTTAATATTTTTTTTTTTTCAATAAAATGCGAATATGGAAAACCTGGTAAAATCATGATTATGAAGTATATTTCATTTTGAAATGTTGTATAAAAGTTACCAATCATCAACAACATTCCTCAAATCGCAAGGAAAATACCTATGTTACAACACACATACATACATACATATTACGCACAAAGTTTATTTTCTTTGTTTATTCTCTCTTGCTCTTCTAATGTGGGTCATTCACAATGCGTAACTTGCTGTCAGATTAACTTGAAGAAATAATTCTGTTTTTTTCTTGAGCAATTACTTGAGAGCTGGATACCAACCTTAAACTAGTTAAAATCATTACTATGAAGTATATTTCATTTTGAAATGTTGCATAAAACTTACCAATCATCAACCACATCTTTAAATCGCAAGGAAAGTATTTATACACTTACACACATAAGTATATATATTTTTTTTTTATTTTCTCTTGCTCTACTAATGTGCATCATTCACAATGCGTAACCTGCTGTCAAATTTACTTGCCTACAGCTCAAGAAATAAAGAATTATTTTCTTGAGCATTTCCTTGACAGTTGGAACCAAACCTAAAGCATGAATACAGAATGTGCGCCAATTCACAATAGTCATTCTCAATAAATTGACCGAATCAGCCGTTCATATATCTTGGCCTTGCATAGTTAGGTATAGGATTATATAATTTGGCATATGGCAAGGCTGGTTTGGCGAAGAAGCATCAAATCAACAATTGTTTCTTGAAGAAAATTAAAAGTAATCGTTAAATTCGTCCAAAATTAGTTAAAATCATTATTATGCAGTATACTTAATTTTGAAATGTTGTATAAAATTTACCAGATATCAACAACAGTCCTTAAATAGCAATGAAAATGTTTATGTTACTACATACATACATAATACGCAGAAAGTTTGTTTTCTTTATTTATTCTCTTTTGCTCTTATGTGGATCACTCACAATGCGTAAACAGCTGTCAAAACTACTTTAAGAAATTATGTATTTTTTTTCTTCAGCAATTACTTGAGAGCTGGATACGAACCTTTAGAAAATAACCTGTGCCAACTTTTGTGAAGATACATTGTCAAATGGGAAAGTTTTCCATACAAGAACTTGATCCCGTTCGTTTGTATGGCAGCTATATGTTATAGTGGTCCGATATCAGCAGTTCCAAATGACGTTTGCAAAATTTCAATATATCTGAAAAACTGAGGGACTAGGTCGTATATTTACAGACAGACGGACTTGGCTAAATCGACTCAGTTCAACATACTTATCTTTTAAATATATATACTCTTTTGGGGTCTCAGTGTATCCGACGCTTCCTTCTGGGCGTTACATTTTTCATGGCAAACTTAATACATATACCCTCTTCAGGGTATAAAAATACAAAGACACCAATATCCTTATCATTGGTAATTTCAACCTTCGAAACAGCTCAAGTCGAATTGACTTTGAGAACCTTCTATATGAAGGATTCTCCTTAAAGGAATGCCGACCATTTAATACTGTTCAAATCGACAATAATATTCTCCTTGATCTCTGTTTTTGTAACCTAGGCACTTATATACAGCACACTCAGGCGATTACCACCAATAGACTAAAACCAGCATTCTCTCTTGCTCTTCTAATGTGGATCATTCACAATGCGTAACCAGCTGTTCAAAACTACTTGAAGAAATAATGTATTTTTTTTCTTGAGCAATTACTTGAGAGCTGGCTACGAACCTTTAATTGTTTCTTCGCAAAACCAGGATTACCAAATACGCATTTTATTAAAAAAATGTATTAAAAAATAGTACTAAATTTACCGCAGGAAATCCCCAACCAACAAGGTTATTTTTAAGCTGTTCTAAACTTTTACCAAATCTTTAATTAATTATACGTTAACTATAAATTTTCGGCGGCTATTTATTCATTTATTTAAATATATAGACACCAATCGGCATTATACGACTAAAACAAGATATTACAAAAAAGTTTGTAAGGAGTAGGATCAACAATTAAATGCATCTTTAATTTAAATATATCATTAAACCAAGGTATAGAAATATAGGATGATTTCTGGAATAAAGGAATCCAATGCAGAAGTCCATTAAGAAACGACTGTTGTGTTGAAATAGTCGTAGATGTCATTTATTGAACTATGCCCTCCAGAAAAGTCATAAAGGTTGCTCTTTCCGAGTTTCATTTGTATTTATCGATATGTTTTATTGCGGTGTCTGTAAAAGCAGATTAAATTACGGCAATTCCCACGACAGCCGGTTCTACGTACCGGAATTGACTCGGATTTCATCCGACCAAGGACTTCGGCGATATAACCCCGTTTGTCGTCATTGGAGCAACGCCTTGCAGCAGGGTTGCTCCGTATCCTCCTGACTCGTGCTGGCATTGAGTCCAACCCGGGCCCGGAGAAATTTTTCTGCTGCGTATTCGCAAAACGGCTCCATCCAAACTCCACCTCGGTCAGGTGCAACACATGCAATGGATGGAGCCATTTTAAAACCTGTTCTGGCCTTAAGACACATAGGTAGTGGATCACGCGTTACGTGGCCACATGTTGCCTGCGCAATACTGCGACCCAAGCCTCTAAGGCTGTGCAATCTGCACAAAGTTCGCGCGCTGCGCCGCCAATCAGCCCGAGTGGCCAACAGAGGACCTCCACGGTCCCCAGAAGCTCAATCAGGCAACATAGCTCCCACTCTGACTTGTCGCCCCCCAACCTTCACACCGCTCCAATCCTCGCGCGAGAACCAACCAGCAGCTCTTCGTCCCTCGCACAGTCTGTTTCGTGTGTCAGACCGTCATACGTCGGAACGTTACATCAGTCAAGTGCAATTCCTGTACTGGCTGGTGTCCTTTCCCGGCGTGTTCCGGCCTGCAGTTGCAACAACCACCACCCACACGTAACTCCCTCACCCCCAGGATCGCCCACGGACACCCGCGACAAACCGGCTACTTCAATTTAACTGCAAAAGACTCCTGAGCAAGATCGAGGAGATAGTTGCACATATGAATTGGGAACGTGTATCGATAGCTGCGGTCCAAGAAACCAAGTTAAACAGCCGCTCAGATTTTCTGAATTGTGCCGGTTTCAACGTTATACGTAAAGATCGCGAGCGAGATGGTGGTGGTGGCCTAGACTTCATATTGCACAACACCGTGCAGTATCGTCTAATCGATGAAGACATCGACCGCAGGGATACTACCCTAGAATGTCAGGGTATAGCTACCCTTCAGGCGATGTCGACCTTGAAATTTTTAATATATACATCCCCCAAGTTACATATTGCCTTACAGGATATCACCCGAATATAAGTGCGCTACTTCGTGGTGAGAACCGTTTGGTACTAGGCGACTTTAACGCGCACCATGATCTTTGGCATACTTGCCTTTCAAATGATCGTAGGGGGATGGAACTGGCGGAACAGATTGACGATTCACCATTCTGCACAATGAATTACGAAGCCCCCACCAGAGCACCTGTAATAGCTCGCGAGATATTACCATTGCTAGCGGTGGTCTGATAAACAGCATAAACTGGCGACCTATGTTAACTTTCGCATCAGACCATCTGCCCATAATTATCTCGATCGAGAAGCCTCCCGATTTTGTTTCTGTGGTCAACCGCACCTTCATTAACTTTAACAAAGCTAATTGGGTCGGCTTCACAGGATTTCCTTAGAGCACCTTCAACGCTCTACTTATTCCTACAGATGTATGTGTTGGCGAACGTCAATTCCGCAAGGTGATCGCAGCGGCTACCGCTGGCTTCATCCTGGCTGGAAGAATAGCGGAAATCCGCCCCAATTTCCCAGCCGAAGCAGCCGTTTTAGCCAACGAGCGCGACACCTTACGCCATGCCGATCCCGGGGATCCCCGAATAAGGGATCTCAATTTGGAGATTCAGCGTATGGTAAGCCACCATAAGCGGACGAAATGGATAGATCACCTGAAGTCCTGCAACCTCTCCACCGGTGTGAGTGAGCTTTGGGCTACTGTCAAAGCTTTGTCTAACCCGAAGAGACACGACGACCGAGTTGAAATTCAATTCAATGGTCATGCCTCTTCGGACCCGAAGAAGTGCACGAGCTATTTTAGCCGGCAGTTTACACTGCACCCTTCGGTAGACAAAGCTAAACGATGTGTTAACTGACAGCTGCTCAAAATCGACGGCGCACCACTTACTTTCACCAATGAGGAGTTTCAGGGTGTCATCAACAAGGCTAAATCTTCCAAATCCATTGGCCCTGATGGAATCAACATGCTAATGATTAAGCATCTAGGCTCGACGGTAGTAAGATATCTGACCAAGGTCCTCAACCTGTCGCTGACCACTCTTCAAATACCCGATCCGTGGAAAATCGGAAGAGTGGTCCCACTACTGAAACCTGGGAAACCCGCCAACAAAGGGAATCTTATCGACCGATAACTCTCCTCTCCCCGGTAGTGAAGACACTTGAAGCCTTGCTACTCCCAATTTCCAGTCGCCACCTGAGCCTAGCCAGCCACCAGCATGGATTCCGTAAAGTGCACAGCACCACCACAGCACTTAGCGTCATAAACGCTCAGATAGTTCGTGGTCTCAACCAGAAACCACCCTGCGAAAGAACGATCCTCGTAGCGTTAGACCTGTCAAAAGCTTTTGACACGGTCAACCACGCAACGCTATTGGAGGACATTAAAAAAACTACGCCCCCTCCAGGGCTCATCCGTACTATTTCGAGGTGTAACACCTAAACTGAGGAGAATTAAACAGGGGGTTCCGCAGGGTGGTGTCCTCTCCCCGTTACTGTTTAACTTCTATACCTCGAAAGTTCCGCAACCAACAGAGGGGGTTTCCATAACCTCGTACGATGATGACTGCACGATATTGACGTCGGGCAATGGAATCGATGGCATGTGTTCGAAGGTAATCAACTCACTGCGCGGAACCTCACACTTTCTCCACCAAATCCAAAGCGACCATATTTACGAACTGGAGGAAGGAGAATAGACATGAACTTAATATTGCAGTCGATGGCGTAAAAATTCCGATTGTCAATAACCCTAAGATTTTAGGCGTAACCTTCGATAGTCTATGCTCCTTCTCTCCCCATACGACCGCGATTATCGCCAAGGTACAGAGCCGCAACAAAATCCTTAAGTCGCTAGCCGA
>CM050322.1:51630691-51655691 GCA_027475135.1 Bactrocera correcta
AAAATCGACAAAATTTAAAAATTAGCCGCCATTTTATAAATTTTTTTTTTAGTTTTGCTGCTTCATGACATAGCGACATTCGTACTCATTAAGAATCTGTCATTGTTTTATTTTTCAGATGACGACAAGGGTAGAAATCGTGATGATGAGGACACGGCCTCTTTTTCCCCCCCTTTTCTTCAAGGACTCATTATTCGATGAGAAAAAAAAAATTTTATTTATTTTGTATACACTTCTAAGGTTTATAAACAAATGTTAAAAAACGGATAGGAAAAGTATCTAGTACTTCTTTTATATTAATTGTTGAAAAAAGCTCGAAATTCAAACCTCTAGACTAGAATACCCCTTTAATAGATAACTGTCCTGTCACTTGTAACGTAAATATACATATTATTGCAAGTTATATAGAACAAAAAGGCAGGTAATTTTAATCGAATAAAAATAAGTAAGGAGAAGCTCAACGCGAAAGAACTGAAAACGCCCATTTTTTCTTAAAATCGTTCGAAGGCCGCCAACTCAAAAGAAAATTCTATGAGAAAGAATCAAGGACACTCTTATGCTGGACTAAATAGGAGGGAAAACTTTAAAATACCGTGCCAGAGTTTCGGAAATAAACTGATTATGGTCAGATAGTAAAAATTATCCAAGTCAAGAAAATAGCTGAAGGAAGGTTATACTTTTCGAAATATTCACGTTTAAAGTTGAAAATTGCAACCCTGTTTTAGGATTCATTATACATAAAAACATATTTCGCCATTAAACTGTTGAAGAAGGTAAGTTTTAAATAGATTTTAAAATTTCTAATTAAATTATAAACAATTTTTACAGTTTTTCACAATAGTCATTCACAATAAATTGACCGAATCAGCCGTTCATATATCGCTAGATTCTGCAATGGGTGCTCTCTTGGCCTTGCATATTTCATCGCGCTATCTTGCAAGAGCAAGAGAATCCCCCTATTAAAATTTAGAAGTGCTTCACGTCAATACTTTTTCCCTCTCCTACTACTCGACATGCGCAGTTTAAATTCAAATGTCAAATTTTTTGGACACAGTGGTATATCTAAACTCCGAGATCACCCAAACCCTTTGGCTAATGCTTTGGTACATTCCTGCGATCAAACAAGACTTAAACGAAGAGATATGCCTGCGTACTAAAGAGCGCCGTATCACCAAAACAGCTTAATCTCCTGCTTGAGCCTTACTAGTTTTTAAATAGATTTAAGATTTTATAACTTATTGTTAGGCTTTAATAAAAAGCAGATCCAATAAATAAAATAAGTTAAAAAAAAATAGTAGAACGAGTATTAAGGGGCTATATCAGTGTGACGCATGAAAAATTAGGCGATTTTCGTGAATTGTTTTAAGAGGAAGTACGCGATTGAATATTTCGAACTTCTTTGAACGTAATAAGGTATATTTTCAGCTATATTTTAAGATTTTTTTTTTACAAAAATAATGAAAAATAACGGAGTTATGGGCTGTCTGCGAAGGTGCAAAAAAAAAATGACCCAGATGCTGGCATGACTCCGGCCGAACGAGCAGTTGAAACAAAAAAATTTGAAAAGTTTATTAAACTTAAAGATTTCCTATACAATGAACTACGATCCTTGAAAACATCAATAATAAACAAAATGGCGTGATTTAAAAAAAAAATCGTTTTTTAGGAAAAAAATTGTCGTTTTTTAATGCCAAATTGACAATTTTCAATCAATCAAAAAGATCGTAGTTCATTGTTTAGTAAATGTATTCAAAAATACTCAGTTTTAATTTGAAGTCGATCGATCAATTTCTGGTTGAGTTATAATGACAGCAATTTTGAAAAATGTCGTTTCGAGAAAAATACATTTAAAGTTTCACTTACATATCGCTCATTTGCTACAAGACCGGCATAAATCAAAAAACGTGATATTTGAGTTAATGCTGCAGAATTGTTCTTTATATCATACTTCATGTTGAGTGAAAAATTCATATGAATACCTCTTATATGCTCCGCTTGAGAAGAGAATATATTTCCTGAATGTATTTCCGTGTAAGGTTGGAGTCAGTTGAAAACTTTTAACGCGTTTTCTGGAAAATCGATTTTTTTGACTTATGCCGGTCTTGCAGCAAATGAGCGATATATATGTTTGCAACTCCGAGCGTTCGCTCTTTAGAACGCTGCCATCCGAAAACTATTCAAGATAGGAGCTTCCCGATTTCACAGGATATTTACGGAAATATATTTTATCGAAGAAGCAAATATAAATTTAATAAACTTGTACAAGCATAAATAATAATATCATTGCTTATATTATATTTAATATTTTATTTGGTATATAAAATTTACAGTTATTACATAGTAGTCCGAAAATCTTATTTTCTCCAAAAAAAAATTTGTAGTAAGAAACATATTTCTCCTTTTTTTATTTTCCAATTAATTTTTTTCATCCATATAAAAATTTAAACACTTCAAGAGCTTAAAACATGAGCTACTTCAAAGTGGCCTTACACGTCACACATGTGCGTTCGATCGGTATGTTTGCGATTGCGGTTTACTCGAAAGGGGAAAAGCCGAAAAGGAAAGATTGCGGGTGAACAATTTTCCGCTTGCTTCTCGCACATGTTCACCGTGCGAAGAACGAACGCAAAATGAATGAAACGATTTCATACATGGCCCCTTTCAGCTCGAACCTACCTATCCAACGCCTTTTCGCAAATGATTATGTTATGATAACAAATGCCCACATACAGATTTGGCAAAGACCGATCAGCTGTGAATTAATGGTTTGCAATATGGTATACAAAGAAACGTCAAAAAGATGTTCACTGTTGATAGTTAACATTTGCAAATGCGTAATTCAGCAACCTCAGATGCACAACAGTCGTAATTGTCCTATAAAAACACACGCTAACATATTACCTTCAGGTTATATATTCCTTAGCAGTAACAAGAATATTTGTTAGCTCGTTTTCCTCGATAAGTTAGTTTAGTTATTACTTCAAACAAATTCATAGGTTAGCGTTTTATCTCCAATTTCAATTCTTTTTAATGAAATTACTTTTATAGTTTTATATTATTTTTTCATAAAAAAAATTTACTTAAAATAATTGTTAAAATTCAATAATACCGTATATGTATACATACGAGTATAAGAATACATAGCATGTTAGGAATTATCAATTTTGTAAATACGGGTTGTTAATTGAGACTTTCAAAGTTATTAAGTGGGTATTCTAGTCTAGAAATTTTAAAAAATTTTATTTTTTTCATAATTCGATAGCTTTGAAGTGCAAAAATATTTCCCTAAAAGGATTGTTCAAAACTCAAATTATTTTCAAAGTTATAGCTATTTTAGTGACGTGGCAACTAGACCGGTTGAGCGAATATCGTTTAACGTAAAACTTTAAGCGCGTTTTTCTCAAAACTCCTTCTTTTGATGCGGTAGCCACAATATCTCATGTTCTAATCGGTCGATTTATTTGAAATTTGGTATGAATGTTCTTAAAATATATCTCTATCACTAGAAGCAAGAAAAAATAAAAATTTGAAATTTATAAGATTTATAAAAAAATCGACAAAATTTAAAAATTAGCCGCCATTTTATAAATTTTTTTTTTAGTTTTGCTGCTTCATGACATAGCGACATTCGTACTCATTAAGAATCTGTCATTGTTTTATTTTTCAGATGACGACAAGGGTAGAAATCGTGATGATGAGGACACGGCCTCTTTTTCCCCCCCTTTTCTTCAAGGACTCATTATTCGATGAGAAAAAAAAAATTTTATTTATTTTGTATACACTTCTAAGGTTTATAAACAAATGTTAAAAAACGGATAGGAAAAGTATCTAGTACTTCTTTTATATTAATTGTTGAAAAAAGCTCGAAATTCAAACCTCTAGACTAGAATACCCCTTTAATAGATAACTGTCCTGTCACTTGTAACGTAGATATACATATTATTGCAAGTTATATAGAACAAAAAGGCAGGTAATTTTAATCGAATAAAAATAAGTAAGGAGAAGCTCAACGCGAAAGAACTGAAAACGCCCATTTTTTCTTAAAATCGTTCGAAGGCCGCCAACTCAAAAGAAAATTCTATGAGAAAGAATCAAGGACACTCTTATGCTGGACTGAATAGGAGGGAAAACTTTAAAATACCGTGCCAGAGTTTCGGAAATAAACTGATTATGGTCAGATAGTAAAAATTATCCAAGTCAAGAAAATAGCTGAAGGAAGGTTATACTTTTCGAAATATTCGCGTTTAAAGTTGAAAATTGCAACCCTGTTTTAGGATTCATTTTACATAAAAACATATTTCGCCATTAAACTGTTGAAGAAGGTAAGTTTTAAATAGATTTTAAAATTTCTAATTAAATTATAAACAATTTTTACAGTTTTTCACAATAGTCATTCACAATAAATTGACCGAATCAGCCGTTCATATATCGCTAGATTCTGCAATGGGTGCTCTCTTGGCCTTGCATATTTCATCGCGCTATCTTGCAAGAGCAAGAGAATCCCCCTATTAAAATTTAGAAGTGCTTCACGTCAATACTTTTTCCCTCTCCTACTACTCGACATGCGCAGTTTAAATTCAAATGTCAGATTTTTTGGACACAGTGGTATATCTAAACTCCGAGATCACCCAAACCCTTTGGCTAATGCTTTGGTACATTCCTGCGATCAAACAAGACTTAAACGAAGAGATATGCCTGCGTACTAAAGAGCGCCGTATCACCAAAACAGCTTAATCTCCTGCTTGAGCCTTTCTAGTTTTTAAATAGATTTAAGATTTTATAACTTATTGTTAGGCTTTAATAAAAAGCAGATCCAATAAATAAAATAAGTTAAAAAAAATAGTAGAACGAGTATTAAGGGGCTATATCAGTGTGACGCATGAAAAATTAGGCGATTTTCGTGAATTGTTTTAAGAGGAAGTACGCGATTGAATATTTCGAACTTCTTTGAACGTAATAAGGTATATTTTCAGCTATATTTTAAGATTTTTTTTTTTTACAAAAATGTTGAAAAATAACGGAGTTATGGGCTGTCTGCGAAGGTGCAAAAAAAAAATGACCCAGATGCTGGCATGACTCCGGCCGAACGAGCAGTTGAAACAAAAAAATTTGAAAAGTTTATTAAACTTAAAGATTTCCTATACAATGAACTACGATCCTTGAAAACATCAATAATTAACAAAATGGCGTGATTTAAAAAAAAAATCGTTTTTTAGGAAAAAAATTGTCTTTTTTTTAATGCCAAATTGACAATTTTCAATCAATCAAAAAGATCGTAGTTCATTGTTTAGTAAATGTATTCAAAAATACTCAGTTTTAATTTGAAGTCGATCGATCAATTTCTGGTTGAGTTATAATGCCAGCAATTTTGAAAAATGTCGTTTCGAGAAAAATACATTTAAAGTTTCACTTACATATCGCTCATTTGCTACAAGACCGGCATAAATCAAAAAACGTGATATTTGAGTTAATGCTGCAGAATTGTTCTTATACATATGAATACCTCTTATATGCTCCGCTTGAGAAGAGAATATATTTCCTGAATGTATTTCCGTGTAAGGTTGGAGTCAGTTGAAAACTTTTAACGCGTTTTCTGGAAAATCGATTTTTTTGACTTATGCCGGTCTTGCAGCAAATGAGCGATATATATTGTTACGATTTTACTGCTTGCTAGTTCACTTTGTTAGGTTCGTATCTCTGGATTGACAAATAAAACTACAACTGTTTAATTTAATTCAACTACTCTTTATTTCTCAACTCGTCTTCACTATAGCAGTTTGCTCTTAGCACTGATCGATTACGTTCGCGCTGCCACGGCTTATATAGCCACGCACTTCTCGCTGATGCCGACGTGTCCTTCTAGAATATCGCGTCTGGAAATTACCAGAACATAATGCTATACGGCGCCAGACGCAAGCAGACAGCCGCGGCGCCAGATGTCTACAACAAGACAAATGCTATTCCATATACCTACAGCTATTGTTCATAATAAGGGATGCATATAGCAATACAAATACAACTTAATACTACTTTTTGTAACACTGCCCTCCACTAAAGCCTAATCGTCCCGATTAGGCACAAATCCTCTTGAACCAAATGGGGCGAGCCTCTCCAAATGCACTACTTTCATTTTACATCGTGCTTTCCCATTTCTTTGTATGCGGTATACCACGTCATTAAGTCGTTTCATCACCATATAGGGTCCTTCCCAGGCTGTCTGCAATTTCGGGGACAAGCCTTTCTTTCGAAGTGGATTGTACAACAGGACCAGATCACCTTCTTCAAAACCTTTTGAATTTGCCGCTTGATCGAACCGGTCCTTCATCTTATTGCTCATCAGATGCGTGTGCTGTCTTACCATTAGATGCAATTCATTCATTTCTTCCTTTAAGGCAGAACAATAATCTCCATCATTTCTTACAGCTGTAGGATTCGTTCCAAACTTAAGATCAGCAGGGAGTCGCAGATCAGATCCAAAAATAATCTTTGCTGGCGTGTAACCAGTTGTCTCGTGCTTCGCTGAACGATACGCCAGCAGGAACATCTGGATGCACTTGTCCCAATTCCGTTGATCTTTATCAACGATTTTCCGCAGATGTTCTTCGAGCGTTCGGTTGAATCTCTCCACCATTCCATCTGATTGTGGATGTAACGCTGTTGTCCGTGTCTTGTGGATGCCCAATAATGTACAGACTTCTTGGAAAATGGAAGATTCGAAATTCCTGCCTTGATCTGAGTGTAATTCGACGGGCACTCCGAACCTTGTTATCCAATTTTCTACAAACGCTTCGGCTATTGTCTTCGCTTCTTGGTTTGGTAAGGCATATACTTCTGGCCATTTACTGAAATAGTCCATGACAACCAGTAGATATTTGTTTCCGGCCGTACTGGTTGGGAACGGACCTGCAACATCCATTGCGACTCGTTCAAATGGTGATCCCACGTTGTACTGTTGTAGCCTACCGCGACTCTTGGCTTTAGGACCTTTAGCGGCCATGCACTCTACGCAATTACTTATCCATTCTGCTGTGGAATCTCGACAACCGATCCAGTAGAACCGTTGTTTAATCTTTTCAATAGTTTTCGTAATCCCAAGGTGCCCTCCACTAGGTCCATTGTGATATTCTTTCAATACTTTCGGGATCATGGACTTCGGTACTATGATCAGCAGACGAGACTGTTTGCCATCTTCGCTTTCCCAGGTACGATGAAGGTATCCATTAACGAGGTTTATGCTGTTCCATTGGGCCCAATATGCTTTTGCCGTTGGACTCTCGTTACTTATTTGTTCCTTTGGTGGTCGTACCCCATTTTCTTTGGCCATTACCAGCTTTGCAAGATCAGGGTCCTCCAGCTGATTGATTCTGATGCGATGAGGAGTCCTATCATCTTCAGGTTCTATATTCAGTAATCGCACGTCGATTATACCTTCTTTTCCCTCTGATTTGGAGCAATGTTTACATTCCAGTGGACAAGGGCGACGTGATAATGCATCCGCATTTTTGTGGTGAATCCCCTTTCGATGTTCCGTTTCGAAGTCGTAATTCTGTAATCTTTCGATCCATCGTGCAATTTGGCCTTCCGGATTCTTAAACTGTAATAACCATTTTAATGCTGCATGATCAGTCCTCAGCAAGAATCGTTGTCCATACAAATACTTGTGGAAATGTTTTACACATTCCACCACAGCTAGTAGTTCTTTTCGCGTCACACAGTAGTTTTTCTCTGGTTTCCCGAGCACTCTGCTGTAATACCCAATTACTCTTTCTTGTCCGTCGATGAGCTGAGACAGGACACCTCCAATTCCATAAGCGCTCGCATCTGTATCCAGGATGAATTTCTTTCCAGGTATTGGACAAGCCAACATCGACGCCGTACAAAGTAGTTCTTTAAGCTGCTCAAACGCTTTTTCTTGTTCCAACTGCCATACAAACGGGCGATTCTTCTTTGTTAAATCATGTAAACTTCTAGCCACGTTCGCAAATCCAGGTACAAAACGGCGGTAATACGTGCATAAGCCGAGGAAGCTGCGGAGTTCATGAATGTTGGTGGGTCGAGGCCAATCTTTCACTGCTTTTATTTTTCCTTCCTCGGTGTGAGTTCCCTCAGTTGACACTTTATGTCCGAGATATGTGACCTGCTTCTTCCATAATGAACACTTTTTGGGATTCAAGCGTAATCCGGCTGATGCTATTCGCTGAAAGACTTCCTCTAGATTTTTCAGATGATCATCAAAACTTTTTCCCATGATGATAATGTCATCAAGATACACCAAACATGTCTTCCAGTTGAGTCCTTTTAACACATGTTCCATCAGTCGCTCGAACGTTGCAGGCGCATTACATAACCCAAATGGCATCACAGAGAATTCCCATAACCCGTCGCCCATACTGAAAGCGGTCTTTTCACGGTCACATTCATCAATCTCGACTTGCCAATATCCACTTTGTAGATCTAATGTAGAAAACCACTTCGCTCCAGACAAGGTGTCTAATGTATCGTCGATTCTTGGTAGAGGATAACTGTCTTTCTTTGTGACATCATTCAACTTCCTATAATCTACGCAGAAACGGGTGCTACCATCTTTCTTTTTAACTAAGACGATAGGTGAGCTCCATGGACTTATTGAAGGTTCGATTACACCATTTTTGTGCATGTCTTCAATAATTTTGTTAGCATCCTCACGTTTTGCTAGTGGAACCCTACGCGGAGCTTGTCGGATTGGTTTAGTGTCTCCAGTATTTATGCGATGTTTGACAATGCCGGTTCTTCCTGTGTTTCCTTCGTTTGCAAATATGGATGCGTATTTTTCTAATAGTTTTTCTGCTTTTAATTTTTCATTTCCATGCAGTTCGTTCAGCAAATTATTTAGGAGTGTAGGACTTATCTGCTGTGGCTCAATAGTAGGCTTCTGTTGTGACCGTTCGCATCGTGCTATTGCACTTATATTCTGGCACTGTCCAATTACTGCTCCTTTCTTCAGACTTATAGGCGTGTTGAATTCATTCACTACTCTGACCGGAATGGTGGCGTCTTCTCTAGTTTTCACAAGCGTTCTTCCTACCAATATGGGTGTATCTATTTTTGTTGGTTCCACAATCCACAACTCTTCAGTCCCACCTCCTCCATTCACTTTAGCCCATACAATCGCCTCAGATTTTGGTGGAATACTCTGATTATCATCAACAATCACCCTCTTACTTTCAACGTTGGTCACATATCCGGTGTTTATAGGCATCTCCATGTTCTGGCAAAACAGCATTTGCTTGTTTAAATCCAAAGTAACCCCGTGATCAATCATGAAATCTACTCCCATTATAATTTCATCCGTGATTTCGGCTACGATGAAGGTGTGATTAACTTCCAGGGTACCAATCATCACTTCGCAAAACACTTTTCCCGCGACAGCTGCTTCCTCCCCGGTGGCCGTTCGAAGCTTGCAACCGACTAATGGTTCAACCATTCCTCTTACCACATCCGGTCGAATAATTGAATGTGTGGCACCAGTATCCAAAGTAAGCGTTGACAGTCGTCCATTTACGATGCCGTTGATAGTAAGATTGTTTTCATGGCGACCTATTTGTGATATCGAGATGGCGGGGCAAATAGTTGTGGGAACCAGCTCACGCCCCTTTGAACTGTTCCGTTTTAGTTTAACGACTTGTGAGATGTGGATGCTTCGTCCTCGTTATCTGTTGGTTGTTTCCGTTTTGATGGGTTTACTTTTATATTGCAATTTCGGGCAAAGTGACCCGCTTTTCCACAGTTGAAACATCTGCCTGTTGTATTTACTCGCGGTGCAGCAATCGTCTTCAGAGTCTTCAATATTTCTTCCATCAGCGCCGGTTGTTCCATTTCAACCCTTTGTACCTTGTGTGCTGGTTTACTTAGTAGGGAAGCTGTTTCCTGTGTGAGGGCGTGCGAAACCGTTTCAGCAAACGTTCTTTTTGGCAATGCATATGTGGCGCGTTTGGTGTCCACATCACGAATTCCATTTATGAAACATTGAATTTTTACCCTCTCAATGTAATCCACAGGTGCATCTGCATTTGCCAAATGAGCCAGTCGTTCTATTTCAGTTGCGAACTCTTGCAATGACTCGTTCATTTTCTGACCCCTATTTTGCAGTTCGATCTGGTATATTTGTTTCTGGTGCTCACTACCATATCGTCTTTCTATCGCACTCATCAATGCCTCATAGTTGTCCCGTTCACAGTCTGGAATAGTCTGAAGGATTTCTGCCGCAGGTCCTTTCAATGATACAAACAAGGACGCCACCTTGTCCGCCGCATTCCAATTATTGGCCATTGCTGTCTTTTCAAACTGAAGTTTGAAAATTTGAAATGGAATACTTCCATCGAATGTGGGTGCCTTCAATCTTTGATTATTTGTTGATGGTGCAGGGCCATGTAGTTGCAGTTCTCGCACACGATTACTCAATTGAAGAAATTCTGATTTTAAATTTTCTTCGCCATTTTTTAACGTGCTTAATTCGTCTTCAAATTTTGAAAATTTCTCTTGCACTTGTTTTTGTACTTGTAAAGTATTTTCCGTAATCTGTTGTACCAAACGATTTTCTAACTGCGTATTATTTTCAGTCATTTGTTGTGTAAGGCAAGACTTTAACTGCGATGTATTTTCAGCTATTTGCGTCATTTGCTGTGCCAGACGATTTTCTGTTTGCACTGCATTTTCAGCTATTTGCTGTGCCAGACGATTTTCTGTTTGCACTGCATTTTCTGCCATTTGCTTAATAGCCACTAACAACGTGTTCATGTCTACACTTAATGATGTTTGTTGTTCTTCTACTTTCTCTTCTACCTTTGTAGAAGTTTCTGGCCCAACAAATTCGAACTCGTCCACATTAATTCCATCCGCTTCCATTGCTTCACGTAATCGTGCCTGCAGATCCGCCTTTTGCCCGCTTATCGGCAAATTACGCTCCTCCAGTTCCTTTTTTAATTGCTGAATTCTCAATTCTCCGAATTTAACCATCTTGAATTTGGATTATTTGACAATCCCACTTCTGACACCAATTGTTACGATTTTACTGCTTGCTAGTTCACTTTGTTAGGTTCGTATCTCTGGATTGACAAATAAAACTACAACTGTTTAATTTAATTCAACTACTCTTTATTTCTCAACTCGTCTTCACTATAGCAGTTTGCTCTTAGCACTGATCGATTACGTTCGCGCTGCCACGGCTTATATAGCCACGCACTTCTCGCTGATGCCGACGTGTCCTTCTAGAATATCGCGTCTGGAAATTACCAGAACATAATGCTATACGGCGCCAGACGCAAGCAGACAGCCGCGGCGCCAGATTTCTACAACAAGACAAATGCTATTCCATATACCTACAGCTATTGTTCATAATAAGGGATGCATATAGCAATACAAATACAACTTAATACTACTTTTTGTAACAATATGTTTGCAACTCCGAGCGTTCGCTCTTTAGAACGCTGCCATCCGAAAACTATTCAAGATAGGAGCTTCCCGATTTCACAGGATATTTACGGAAATATATTTTATCGAAGAAGCAAATATAAATTTAATAAACTTGTACAAGCATAAATAATAATATCATTGCTTATATTATATTTAATATTTTATTTGGTATATAAAATTTACAGTTATTACATAGTAGTCCGAAAATCTTATTTTCTCCAAAAAAAAATTTGTAGTAAGAAACATATTTCTCCTTTTTTTATTTTCCAATTATTTTTTTTCATCCATATAAAAATTTAAACACTTCAAGAGCTTAAAACATGAGCTACTTCAAAGTGGCCTTACACGTCACACATGTGCGTTCGATCGGTATGTTTGCGATTGCGGTTTACTCGAAAGGAGAAAAGCCGAAAAGGAAAGATTGCGGGTGAACAATTTTCCGCTTGCTTCTCGCACATGTTCACCGTGCGAAGAACGAACGCAAAATGAATGAAACGATTTCATACATGGCCCCTTTCAGCTCGAACCTACCTATCCAACGCCTTTTCGCAAATGATTATGTTATGATAACAAATGCCCACATACAGATTTGGCAAAGACCGATCAGCTGTGAATTAATGGTTTGCAATATGGTATACAAAGAAACGTCAAAAAGATGCTCACTGTTGATAGTTAACATTTGCAAATGCGTAATTCAGCAACCTCAGATGCACAACAGTCGTAATTGTCCTATAAAAACACACGCTAACATATTACCTTCAGGTTACATATTCCTTAGCAGTAACAAGAATATTTGTTAGCTCGTTTTCCTCGATAAGTTAGTTTAGTTATTACTTCAAACAAATTCATAGGTTAGCGTTTTATCTCCAATTTCAATTCTTTTTAATGAAATTACTTTTATAGTTTTATATTATTTTTTCATAAAAAAAATTTACTTAAAATAATTGTTAAAATTCAATAATACCGTATATGTATACATACGAGTATAAGAATACATAGCATGTTAGGAATTATCAATTTTGTAAATACGGGTTGTTAATTGAGACTTTCAAAGTTGTTAAGTGGGTATTCTAGTCTAGAAATTTGAAAAAATTTGTTTTTTCATAATTCGATAGCTTTGAAGTGCAAAAATATTTCCCTAAAAGGATTGTTCAAAACTCAAATTATTTTCAAAGTTATAGCTATTTTAGTGACGTGGCAACTAGACCGGTTGAGCGAATATCGTATAACGTAAAACTTTAATCGCGTTTTTCTCAAAACTCCTTCTTTTGATGCGGTAGCCACAATATCTCATGTTCTAATCGGTCGATTTATTTGAAATTTGGTATGAATATTCTTAAAATATATCTCTATCACTAGAAGCAAGAAAAAATAAAAATTTGAAATTTATAAGATTTATAAAAAAATCGACAAAATTTAAAAATTAGCCGCCATTTTATAAATTTTTTTTTTAGTTTTGCTGCTTCATGACATAGCGACATTCGTACTCATTAAGAATCTGTCATTGTTTTATTTTTCAGATGACGACAAGGGTAGAAATCGTGATGATGAGGACACGGCCTCTTTTTCCCCCCCTTTTCTTCAAGGACTCATTATTCGATGAGAAAAAAAATTTTATTTATTTTGTATACACTTCTACGGTTTATAAACAAATGTTAAAAAACGGATAGGAAAAGTATCTAGTACTTCTTTTATATTAATTGTTGAAAAAAGCTCGAAATTCAAACCTCTAGACTAGAATACCCCTTTAATAGATAACTGTCCTGTCACTTGTAACGTAAATATACATATTATTGCAAGTTATATAGAACAAAAAGGCAGGTAATTTTAATCGAATAAAAATAAGTAAGGAGAAGCTCAACGCGAAAGAACTGAAAACGCCCATTTTTTCTTAAAATCGTTCGAAGGCCGCCAACTCAAAAGAAAATTCTATGAGAAAGAATCAAGGACACTCTTATGCTGGACTGAATAGGAGGGAAAACTTTAAAATACCGTGCCAGAGTTTCGGAAATAAACTGATTATGGTCAGATAGTAAAAATTATCCAAGTCAAGAAAATAGCTGAAGGAAGGTTATACTTTTCGAAATATTCGCGTTTAAAGTTGAAAATTGCAACCCTGTTTTAGGATTCATTTTACATAAAAACATATTTCGCCATTAAACTGTTGAAGAAGGTAAGTTTTAAATAGATTTTAAAATTTCTAATTAAATTATAAACAATTTTGACAGTTTTTCACAATAGTCATTCACAATAAATTGACCGAATCAGCCGTTCATATATCGCTAGATTCTGCAATGGGTGCTCTCTTGGCCTTGCATATTTCATCGCGCTATCTTGCAAGAGCAAGAGAATCCCCCTATTAAAATTTAGAAGTGCTTCACGTCAATAGTTTTTCCCTCTCCTACTAACGCTTTCTCCTATTCAATTGAAAATTGCGGAGAATATAACATTGCAAATGAACAGCAAAAAACTTTTCAATGTTTTCGCACAATTGTTACTTCCGACTTGCTGTGTTGATTCCCTAGCAGAAATGTATGCAACTGACAACTGCGTTGAATGTACATATTCATTTTTATTTAGAGTAATCGATACAATGTGTGCTCTATTGAAGAAGCATCCGGTAGACCAACTCTCAACTTTTGCATATAGAAACGTATTCAATTGACATTTGACCATGGCGATTATGTAGAACTTGTTTAATTGGGTAACGAAGTCGTTGTGGCATAATTATACATTATATACGCCATCCCTGTCGCGGCCTTCAAGGAGACTTTCGGTAAAAATCATTTTTATTAACAAGAACTTAACTGACAGGCCTCTGCTAACCATACATACATACATACGTGTAAACTATAAATCTCCTCCGGCTTAGTCGTACTAAACTAATAATAAATTTCAATTAATGCATATATTCTAGTATTATAACTAAAATTTTTGTTTTGAATTTTACTTTTTTTTTTTGAAAATTATTATTCAAAAAAAATTTAAAGGTGGATATTACGTTTGGGTTTGTTTCGTACATCATACTGTTACAAAAAGTAGTATTAAGTTGTATTTGTATTGCTATATGCATCCCTTATTATGAACAATAGCTTTAGGTATATGGAATAGCATTTGTCTTGTTGTAGACATCTGGCGCCGCGGCTGTCTGCTTGCGTCTGGCGCCGTATAGCATTATGTTCTTGTAATTTCCAGACGCGATATTCTAGAAGGACACGTCGGCATCAGCGAGAAGTGCGTGGCTATATAAACCGTGGCAGCGCGAACGTAATCGATCAGTGCTAAGAGTAAACTGCTATAGTGTAGACGAGTTGTGAAATAAAAGTAGTTGAATTAAATTAAACAGTTGTAGTTTTATTTGTCAATCCAGAGATACGAACCTAACAACGTGAACTAGCAAGCAGTAAAATCGTAACAATTGGTGTCAGAAGTGGGATTGTCAAATAATCCAAATTCAAGATGGTTAAATTCGGAGAATTGAGAATTCAGCAATTAAAAAAGGAACTGGAGGAGCGTAATTTGCCGATATGCGGGCAAAAGGCGGATCTGCAGGCACGATTACGTGAAGCAATGGAAGCGGATGGAATTAATGTGGACGAGTTCGAATTTGTTGGGCCAGAAACTTCTACAAAGGTAGAAGAGAAAGTAGAAGAACAACGAACATCATCAAGTGTAGACATGAACACGTTGTTAGTGGCTATTAAGCAAATGGCAGAAAATGCAGTGCAAACAGAAAATCGTCTGGCACAGCAAATAGCTGAAAATGCAGTGCAAACAGAAAATCGTCTGGTACAGCAAATGACGCAAATAGCTGAAAATACATCACAGTTAGAGTCTCGCCTTACACAACAAATGACTGAAAATAATACGCAGTTAGAAAATCTTTTGGGGTACAACAGATTACAGAAAATACTTTACAAGTACAAAAACAAGTGCCAGAGAAATTTTCAAAATTTGAAGACGAATTAAGCACGTTAAAAAATGACGAAGAAAATTTAAAATCAGAAGTTCTTCAATTGAGTAATCGTGTGCGAGAACTGCAACTACATAACCCTGCACCATTAACAAATAATCAAAGATTGAAGGCACCCACACTCGATGGAAGTATTCCATTTCAAATTTTCAAACTTCAGTTTGAAAAGACAGCAATGGCCAATAATTGGAATGCAGCGGACAAGGTGGCGTCCTTGTTTGTATCATTGAAAGGACCTGCGGCAGAAATCCTTCAGACTGTTCCAGACTGTGAACGGGACAACTATGAGGCATTAATGAGTGCGATAGAAAGACGATATGGTAGTGAGCCCCGGGAAACAAATATACCAGATCGAACTGCAAAATAGGGGTCAGAAAATGAACGAGTCATTGCAAGAGTTCGCAACTGAAATAGAACGACTGGCTCATTTGGCAAATGCAGATGCACCTGTGGATTACATTGAGAGGGTAAAAATTCAATGTTTCATAAATGGAATTCGTGATGTGGACACCAAACGCGCCACATATGCATTGCCAAAAAGAACGTTTGCTGAAACGGTTTCGCACGCCCTCACAAGGAAACAGCTTCCCTACAAAGTAAACCAGCACACAAGGTACAAAGGGTTGAAATGGAACAACCGGCGCTGATGGAAGAAATATTGAAGACTCTGAAGACGATTGCTGCACCGCGAGTAAATACAACAGGCAGATGTTTCAACTGGGGAAAAAAGCGGGTCACTTTGCCCAAAATTGCAATATAAAAGTAAACCCATCAAAACGGAAACAACCAACAGATAACGAGGACGAAGCATCCACATCTCACAAGTCGTTAAACTTCGAAACGGAACATCGAAAGGGGATTCACCACAAAAATGCGGATGCATTATCACGTCGCCCTTGTCCACTGGAATGTAAACATTGCTCCAAATCAGAGGGAAAAGAAGGTATAATCGACGTGCGATTACTGAATATAGAACCTGAAGATGATTGGACTCCTCATCGCATCAGAATCAATCAGCGGGAGGACCCTGATCTTGCAAAGCTGGTAATGGCCAAAGAAAATGGGGTACGACCACCAAAGGAACAAATAAGTAACGAGAGTCCAACGGCAAAAGCATATTGGGCCCAATGGAACAGCATAAACCTCGTTAATGGATACCTTCATCGTACCTGGGAAAGCAAAGATGGCAAACAGTCTCGTCTGCTGATCATAGTACCGAAGTCCATGATCCCGAAAGTATTGAAAGAATATCACAATGGACCTAGTGGAGGGCACCTTGGGATTACAAAAACTATTAAGAAGATTAAACAACGGTTCTACTGGATCAGTTGTCGAGATTCCATAGCAGAATGGATAAGTAATTGCGTAGAGTGCATGGCAGCTAAAGGTCCTAAAGCCAAGAGTCGCGGTAGGCTACAACAGTACAACGTGGGATCACCATTTGAACGAGTCGCAATGGATGTTGCAGGTCCGTTCCCAACCAGTACGGCCGGAAACAAATATCTACTGGTTGTCATGGACTATTTCAGTAAATGGCCAGAAGTATATGCCTTACCAAACCAAGAAGCGAAGACAATAGCCGAAGCGTTTGTAGAAAATTGGATAACAAGGTTCGGAGTGCCCGTCGAATTACACTCAGATCAAGGCAGGAATTTCGAATCTTCCATTTTCCAAGAAGTCTGTACATTATTGGGCATCCACAAGACACGGACAACAGCGTTACATCCACAATCAGATGGAATGGTGGAGAGATTCAACCGAACGCTCGAAGAACATCTGCGGAAAATCGTTGATAAAAATCAACGGAATTGGGACAAGTGCATCCAGATGTTCCTGCTGGCGTATCGTTCAGCGAAGCACGAGACAACTGGTTACACGCCAGCAAAGATTATTTTCGGATTTGATCTGCGACTCCCTGCTGATCTTAAGTTTGGAACGAATCCTACAGCTGTAAGAAATGATGGAGATTATTGTTCTGCCTTAAAGGAAGAAATGAATGAATTGCATCTAATGGTAAGACAGCACACGCATCTGATGAGCAATAAGATGAAGGACCGGTTCGATCAAGCGGCAAATTCAAAAGGTTTTGAAGAAGGTGATCTGGTCCTGTTGTACAATCCACTTCGAAAGAAAGGCTTGTCCCCGAAATTGCAGACAGCCTGGGAAGGACCCTATATGGTGATAAAAAAGACTTAATGACGTGGTATACCGCATACAAAGAAATGGGAAAGCACGATGTAAAATGAAAGTAGTGCATTTGGAGAGGCTCGCCCCATTTGGTTCAAGAGGATTTGTGCCTAATCGGGACGATTAGGCTTTAGTGGAGGGCAGTGTTACAAAAAGTAGTATTAAGTTGTATTTGTATTGCTATATGCATCCCTTATTATGAACAATAGCTGTAGGTATATGGAATAGCATTTGTCTTGTTGTAGACATCTGGCGCCGCGGCTGTTTGCTTGCGTCTGGCGCCGTATAGCATTATGTTCTGGTAATTTCCAGACGCGATATTCTAGAAGGACACGTCGGCATCAGCGAGAAGTGCGTGGCTATATAAGCCGTGGCAGCGCGAACGTAATCGATCAGTGCTAAGAGTAAACTGCTATAGTGTAGACGAGTTGTGAAATAAGGAGTAGTTGAATTAAATTAAACAGTTGTAGTTTTATTTGTCAATCCAGAGATACGAACCTAACAAAGTGAACTAGCAAGCAGTAAAATCGTAACAATACGTTCCATTGGGCATAACATATTTGAAATTTGTTTTTACAACAGTAATTTGTTTCTTACCTAAAAGTGCCTATACACGACACACAAGTGTGTTCGATGGGTATGTGTGCGCTTGTGGTTGACTTGTGTATGGTCTTGGGCGCGTACCGATCCATGTTCGCTGAAATGTTTGATTTTTTCGATCGGTGCCCGCACATTTTTGTCGTGTATTGCGTTGTGTGCGCAAAAAACCTCATTTCTCTCGTGTCGAAGAACATTGAAGATCACTGACGAACAATGGCAAGTGTTAAGGGGGGATCCAGCTTCAGAGGCTTCAAAAAATCGATTTTTTTGGAAGGGAAAGAAAGAATTGATTCAAGCGAAATTTTTAGGTTCTATAGTTATTTATTTTAACATCCTTCACAATTTTTTTGTATACGAAATCTTTGATATTCCGCCTTTGGGAAGCAATTGCCCCGCATTTTTCGGACTGCGGGCAGGATACAGGTCGCAATTTCTATCGGAAATTAAAAATTCAAAAGGGTTAAGAGTTTCTAATAATTTATCTTCTAATTAAACTAAGAAAATCACAAAAAAAATTTAAAATTTTAGAAAATTATTAAAAATTAAACAAAAGTGGTTTTTGACAAAAAAAAATTGACTTTTCTTAGTTTTTTTTAGTTTAAATGGAAGATAATTATATTCCACAGATAATAACTTTTGCTCCAATTCTATACGACGCTTAGTTTTTTCCTATCCTTCCTGTCAATTATGAATAATCGTAAAAATTAAAAACCGAGAAATCGCGCTTCAAAGTTTGCGCTTTTTGTCCAAACGCTCATATACATATCTGCTAGGCGCTCGGTCACTATTTCTTTTCTAGCTTCGATAATATATCAAATTCCCATTTATACTTTTGTGGACATATTCTTCGACATTTTTTAAAGAGATTTAAGCAAAAAAAAAATCGATTGCTTGAAGCTTCTGAAGCATGCCCCCCCTTAATAAAAATTTCGAATCAGAATTTATTGATCTTATATTTCATTTCATATAAGAGATATAAGCAATTTGGCAAACGAAAGTGATAAATAAAAAAATTAAATTGAGAAAAATAATAAAAAAAATAGATAAAAGTGCCACATTAGAAATAAGTTCCAAGATATGTTCCGCTTGTCTGTCGCACATGTTCACTATGTGAAGAACGAACGCAAAATGGATTTGTGTGTCGTGTATGGGCGAAACGAATTCATTCAGATCGAGCGCACATGTGCGACGTATATGGGCCCTATAACAAGCACCGACGAAAAAATTACCGATTGGCATACGACCAATGTATGGTTTGCGTTCAGACCATCTTGCTTAATTAATTGTATATGGCAACACGCCTTATGAGTCTCGGAAACCAGGGAGTCCCTGACACCAGTTACAGTTTTAAAATTTGGTAACACTGAAAGTGTAGAAAATTGTCTAATTAAAATCGACACAGTGTACAGTTTTCAAAGTTGCAAGCAACATGTTCGCGTTAAGAACCGCTATAAAGTTAGACAAGAGTCTTTTACCATTGTTATGTAACTTAAGTAAGTACCATAATAATTGTTTTGTAACGTTTATAATATTGAGTACCACTGAAACCACAAAATACTAAATGCTTTTCCTTGTGGTCGCTTTTGGCACAATTACGTAACCTAACCACAGCCATGTTCGATCATAGGTTGTTATGTAATTGTGCGTTGTTAATTGTTACTTCACACGTAATTTGTATTAAGTTTACATTGTCAACCAACAAAAATGTAATATTTTTAAAATATGGCTTAATAATCTTTGCATAATCATTTTATAAACATATTTTTTATTAATTGTAGAACGGGGTGCGGCAGCCAAAGCTGCTGCACAAACTGCTGCTGCTTCCAATGGCAAGGTATGTTTTAGAAATGAACTGAACTTTTGTTGTAGTTTATCGATTCTATCTAATTGTATAGATTGTTGCTGTAATTGGTGCAGTAGTTGATGTTCAGTTCGACGATGACTTGCCTCCAATCTTAAATGCCTTGGAGGTGGAAAATCGTGCTCCACGCCTCGTGTTAGAAGTCGCTCAACATTTGGGAGAAAACACAGTGCGTACGATTGCTATGGATGGTACGGAAGGTCTGGTGCGTGGGCAAAAGGTTCTAGATACTGGTTACCCAATTCGTATCCCTGTAGGGGCTGAAACTTTAGGGCGTATCATTAATGTTATTGGTACGTTAAAGGTAGATATATTTGCTTGGTAAAGAAATTAATTTAATTTTTATTTTAGGTGAACCAATTGATGAACGTGGTCCCATCCCAACCAATAAGACCGCCCCCATTCATGCTGAAGCTCCAGAATTTGTGGACATGTCGGTCGAACAAGAAATTCTGGTAACTGGAATTAAAGTGGTTGATTTGTTAGCCCCTTATGCCAAGGGTGGTAAGATTGGATTGTTCGGTGGCGCCGGTGTCGGTAAAACCGTATTGATTATGGAACTTATTAATAATGTGGCAAAGGCTCATGGTGGTTATTCTGTGTTTGCCGGAGTAGGCGAACGCACTCGCGAAGGAAATGATTTGTATAATGAAATGATTGAGTCTGGTGTAATTTCGCTGAAGGATAAGACATCGAAGGTCGCTTTGGTGTACGGCCAAATGAACGAACCCCCCGGTGCTCGTGCCCGCGTTGCATTAACTGGATTGACTGTTGCCGAGTACTTCCGTGATCAGGAAGGACAAGATGTGCTCCTTTTCATTGACAACATTTTCCGCTTCACCCAAGCTGGTTCAGAAGTGTCTGCCTTGTTGGGTCGTATTCCATCTGCTGTTGGTTACCAACCAACACTAGCCACTGATATGGGTTCTATGCAGGAGCGTATTACAACTACGAAGAAAGGTTCCATTACCTCAGTTCAAGCCATTTATGTGCCAGCTGATGATTTGACTGATCCTGCTCCAGCAACAACATTCGCTCATTTGGATGCTACAACTGTATTATCGCGTGCCATCGCAGAATTGGGCATTTATCCCGCTGTGGATCCCTTGGATTCCACATCCCGTATCATGGATCCCAACATCATTGGTCAAGAGCATTATAACGTAGCTCGTGGTGTCCAGAAAATTTTGCAAGATTACAAATCTCTGCAGGATATTATTGCTATTTTGGGAATGGACGAGTTGTCTGAAGAAGACAAACTTACAGTTGCTCGCGCACGCAAGATTCAACGTTTCCTGTCTCAACCATTCCAGGTAGCTGAAGTGTTCACTGGTCACGCTGGAAAACTAGTCCCATTAGAAGAAACTATCAAGGGATTCAATCAAATTTTGTCAGGAGAATACGATCATCTTCCTGAAGTCGCTTTTTATATGGTTGGCCCAATCGAAGAGGTGGTTCAAAAAGCGGAACGCCTAGCTAAAGAAGCTGCATAAGCTAAAGAAATATGATTTGTCAAATTAGGCTGATTTAACAAAAAAAAAAAAAAAATGATAAAAAGTTGTTTACGCAATATCTAAAATTGAAATAGTTGTTAATCTTTTTCGATGGTGGCATTATAAGTAACTGTTCCCGTTACATACAACCAATTGTAATTTTGCTCAGCAGATCTAAATCTTGCGTAGAGAAGGCACAAATGAATTTGCTTTGAAAGATCAATTCCAACGGGGTTGACTTGAGTATCAAAAAATGTCTACTAACAACCATTTTAATTATTTCTTATGTACACATTCATTCAGTGGTAATGTGGAATCCAGGGCAGAATTGCTTAGCTGTCAGAATTGCAAACCAATTCTGATCTTCGATGGTGTCACAGAACTTGATTGGATTTTCTTCTTTTTGAACATAGGCAAATCAGCTGTTTAGTAATGTGACAAAACTTGCAAATGAATACATTTGAAAGTAATCATATTAAAGTTTTTTAATGAATAAAGACGCATTTGGGTGTTATATTGGGCCTAATCATTGAATCCGTTTCGATCGAAATATGGTTCGATATGATCGAAAAAATTTGCGTTGAAATCATTGAAACCGTATCGAAAATAAAATTTTCGATCGAAGTGAACTCACTTACCGACTTGATAAAATGCTTTCCGCGGCACATAGATGTCGCTAATTTCGAAATCATTGATACCGCAATATCGAAAATTTGTGTCGAAATCAATCCGTTGGTGAGTGCGTTGCGGAATTCTTACAAAAATGGATAATTTGTAGGTATTTTTAAAAACAATTGCTAATGACGCAATCATTTATATTTTAAATTGATATTTTAGAGATAAGAGACAAAAACACACCAACAAAAAACAATTTGAAGTGTTAGTAAGTGAAATGAAGCTGCACCCCAACATAGCGAAAGGATTTTCGCAAAGAGCACCAGGCGAATTGAATCGATAATGTAGTTTGACATTTGTGTTTTTTGATAAAGCAGTTTGTCGACGGAATGAATGATTGCATGAAAATTTTCGATCGAAAATCTGTATCGTATCGAAATCGAATTCGTTGCGGATTCAATGATTAGGCCCATTACGTTTTGTAAATCTAATATTTTTAAATATCTGGATTTTTTTTTTCCAAAAACTCAATAATTAAGACATTTCGTGTTTTATACTTCTGTTTTCCCCTATACATAGATATAAAAATAAATTAATTCGAAGATAACTTGAATTCTTACTTATATTTCAACAAACCTGTGAGCGACCATCTTCTTGCTTTGTTTCTGATAGCAAAACCGATACTATAAAATTGGTTTTCGTGACACAAATTATGTTTCGAAACCAATAAAATCTAAATTAATCATGGGTGTTTTGGAATCTGATAGTTGTCGGAATCAGAATTGAAACCGATCAAAAAAAGCAGTAGGTGTCATGAATTCAGATATTATTGGTTTGATATTCGAAACAGAATTTGTATCGGTTTTGGGTGTCACGGAAATCAATTTTATCGGTTTTGCTGTCAGAAACAAAACAAGAAGATAGTCGCACACAGATTTGAAATTCCAGTTAAGAAATCAAGTTATTTTAATGTTTCGAAGTAACTTATCTTTATTTCTATAGGAGAAAACATAAGAATAAAACACGAAATGTCTTAATTATTGAGTTTTTAAAAAAAAATGCCGATATTTAAGAGGGGAGCCTTTTTTAGAGGCTTAAAAAAATAGTTTTTTTTAATAATTGATTGAAGCGAAATTTCTAGGATTTATAGTTATATATTTAAACATCCTCCGCAAATTTTTTTGATACGAAATCTTTTACATTTGTCTTTGAAAAGCAATTGCCAGATGCTTATCGCATGTACATATGCCAGACGGCGGGCAGGATGCAAATTTGAAAAAAAAAAAAACAGATTTTGGTCTAAAAAAATTTTACTTTAAATATAAGTATGTTCAAACTTAACTTTTCTTAGTTTTTTTTTTAGTTTAAATAGAAGATAATTTAATGCCAAAGATAATAAACTTTGCCCCAATTCCATGACGTTCAGTTTTTTTTTCTATCGTGTCCGCCAATTAAGAAAAATTGTAAAAATGAAAAAACGAAATTTAACACCCAAATGCTTCATTATTCATTCAATAAATGTTATCTCTTAAAATCTTTCTTTAATTCGGAACTTATTAAAAACTTCAATAGGATTGCTTGTATGTATTCATTTGCAAGTTTTGTCACATTAGTAAACAGCTGGTTCGAATATTGGTTTTGCGTATGTTCGAAAAGACGAAAATCCAATCAGATTCTGTGACACCATTTAAAATCAGAATTGGTTTGCAATTCTGACAGCTAAGCAATTCTGTCTTGGATTCCACAACACCCCTGAATGACACCTAGTACTTTTTTTATCGGTTTCAATTCTGATTCCGACAACCTTCAGATCCCACTACACCCCTGATTAAAATAAAATTAAGCGACCGTAAGAACGTGTTCCGAATATAAGGGTCGGCTTTAGAATACCGTCCCAGGATTTCGGGAATGAAATGGATATGGTTGGATAGAAGAGATAGAGATATATTATAGCCGCAGGAAACTTATAGTTTTCGAAATATTTGCGTTAAAAGTTGAAATTACCACAATTTGAAGTACGTATTTTTGCGACTTAAAATTAATTTTACGCTTTTATATCCACTATCACTTCACTAATTCGTTTATACACATTTATTTTATAGTGCGAAAATACTTAACTTATTGTTTAATTCTGTTTAGTTAACAATAACGAAAGAGTTACAAACTGTGAAATAATCAGTGTTGACATCTTATGTAAATGATTTGATTTTTTTTTCAAGCCAAGTTTCTTCGAGCAAAGGGAGATCAAACGTTTAATTACTATTGAAGTGCAACATGTGCAGCCTCTGGGTAAGCCTACTGGATCATATCACACGTCTCTGTCGCAGATTTACCGAGTTTCATACAGAAGTTTATCGCGTACCTCTGCTCTAACGAACGCTGCATATTCGGCTTGCATCACTCACAGAAACACGTCCCGCGAAAATGTTTTCCCTAACTCTCCAATAGCTCGGAGACAGCTGACCAGCCGCTCGTTCGATAGCCAGGAACACCCTATACCGAATCCAGTCGATACGCGCACGCTCCGAAGTACAGTCACGGCGGAAGAAAATCAATACTATAACTTTCCGAACAAGCCCTGTATTTCCTTAACTCCCGTACATATATAAAATAAAGAAATTTTCGTATAACTGGGTCAATTCGTTTCCTACACGAACGTATCACCCTTCCTGTGAACCGGTGTGTTTCGGACTATGACATATGTGGTCGTAATGCTTATGAATATCGTAATCCAGTATGATGGCGTAAGTGAATGAGTAAAGGAGACGTTCATTCGTTCGTTTGAACGGTCATTCGAACGCAAACAACTTGGGGCCATCA